>JALPQD010000059.1:92500-218432 GCA_023101885.1 Typhlomys cinereus
CCTTTCACTCACGAGGCAAAAACTTTAACCTCTGGGCCATCTCCCTAGTTGAAGTCTTCACATTTAAAATAATGCTCTGTTAGATATGAGAACCACAAAGGCATTTGATCAACCAATGAGGGGAAATTATTGGATAGCATGGAAACCCAGGGTAGAAAGGAGGGCAGAATAAGAGCCTGGAACTGGGGTCCACAAAGCCTTCAAAAATAAGTGCTGGTGAGTACTCTTGAAACGTTGCTTTCCCCTTCTGTCCAGAAAAACTCACCTCTCATTTGTCCTCCCTGAAAACTCCTTCGTTTTCACTCTATAGAAAAGCATTGCACACACATTGCATATGGATAGTGTCCCTAAAATGGTCACCCAATGCCCATTTTGCATTTCCTGCATGTCCTGGATTGATTTGCAACTCTGATGCAGAAAGCTGTGACCAGAATACATATCCATGGCATCAGGAGGCGTGTGTGTGTGTGTGTGTGTGTGTGTGTGTGTGTGTGTGTTCAAGTTCTTTGCCCTCCCACATACATTTTGGGCTTCACAAAAAATCTTACAATACAATTTGTATTAATGTATCATCAACACCACCACCATCATTAGGATAAATGACATAATAAACTACAGATACTTACATAATTATAGTTTACATACCCAAGCACCTGTACAGCCATCACATCAAGGAAATACATATACATCATCCCCAAGAGTTTTCTAGTGCCTTTGGAATCCATGTCTGCTCTCCAAACAACTACTCAACTACTTTTTATGACAATGGATTTGTGTTTTATTGGATTTTATGTAAATGGGACCATAAAATACACACACTATCTGGTACTTTTATTCAGCATAATTTTTTAGGATGTGTCCTTATTTACTGTATATATGAATGGCTCATTCTTGTTTATTGCTGAGGTGGAAAGTATTTATAGGTGTTTTCTTAAACTTTTTTTAAACAGAATTTTTTCAGAGTTGGTGCGCAACAGAATAGATAGGAAATGCGTTAGTAAGTTCTACAATGCTGGCCCAGCACTTTTATGCAAAAGATTATAAATTACAACAGTTTTGAAGTAGTGATACGTGATTGCTTTCTTGACACGAATTCTCAAAGACTTTGGAGACACGAGGTCTTTGCATTGTCATCCAGAGAAAGTCACTTCCTGTCTCTGAACTTCAGTTTCCTTATTCATAAAATAGGGAAACTGGGCAGGAGTGTCTCAGCCTGTGTACTCGTTGACGCTCCTCATTTGCCAATGTCAGCACGCACCCAGGAGCTGACGTTTCCCATAGAGTGTTCAACTCCTAGAGGCGTCTTTCCAAAGTTCTGTCTGCCAACTTCTATGTAACTAGTAGGCAGCCACTCTTGGCTCAAAAGAGAGCAGGGCCCCCTTCTGGTGATCCGTAGGCTGGCACTGACACAGACCTGCCAGGACTAACTCTGGCTTGCGAGTCAGCCGTGTGCCAGGATCAGCTTCCTCCAGCTCTGCGTCCTCGGACACTCGAGTTCCCAGTCTCTACCGCTCCACTGGTGGAAGTTCACTCTCCAGCTCTCCTCAAACTTTGAGGGGAGCAGAACCATGGCTTATGGAAGCCAGTGGAAACAGGGAAAGGAGGTTGGAATAGAACCTAAAAGAGAAAGATGGAGCTTTGTGACAGGAGAGATGGAGGTGTGAGGCGAAGCACCTTCCTCCCTTCCTACAGCACCTCACTTCCACCTCGTCGCCCCAGAAGCAGAGCATTGGCTCACCCGCTCAGCATCCTAAGCCTCTGCCTCATTTCATCTCCGCAGCAGCCTAGGAAGAAGTCAAGAATAGTTGTTGGTACTTGACACTCTACTTGACGGACAGAGAAACTGGTGTTCTGAGTGGCTTGATGGTTCCCTCAAAGCAGATAATCAGGCAGCTCAACTATGAGCTCTTCAGGTTCCCAGCCCTATATCTACACCAGAGACACCTGTGGATCACTTCCCCAATGTAAGGTCTTTTAAAGATTAAAAGGTTAATAAGAATGGCTCTGCCAGCCACAGACTTTTCTTTCCACAAGAGAAGGCAATTGTTTTCATGAGAGGCAGCATGAGAGAGAGAGTAAGGAGGGACATTCCAGCTGCAAGGAGCAGCTCTTGGCTTGAAAGAGAATGAGGCCCCTCCCTGTAAGGCCTCTATCTGGGGAGCAGAGAAAATGTTTCTCCTTTGGCCTAACATCTCGGATCACCCAGCAAACCTTCCATAGACGCCACAGAAGACAGAACTCTTGTTTTGCAATTTCAAGAGGCATAGAAAAAGCAAGAGTGGGCTGGGGAGATGGCTCAGGGGTTGAAACCTTTGTCTCACAAACAAAAGGACTTGAATTAGGAACCCCAGATCCCATATTAAAACAATTCAAAATGATCAGCAGAAATGATAGTGCATGCATTTTTGGCTCTGGAAGGCAGAAACTGGGAAACCTCAGAGCTAAGTAATAAGGGGCTAGAGCAATGCAGAATGATTCACCATGTCTCCTTTGGCCCCCGCAGGCACACACACTCAAGTACACACAAACATACACAAGTACATATAAACACACACGAGAAAAAGAAAGAGCAAAAATAGTTAAAGAAAATGACTCAGGGTTTCATCTAAAGAATTTCTATTCATAGTACCATTATTTTTAAAAAATCATTTAATGCAAATGAACTTAAAAGGAAGAGAAGGAGGAAGAGGAGAAGCAAGAAGAGAAAGGGGAGAAGGAAAAAAGGAGTAGAGACTGAATGATTAACTTTTTAAATATTTTATTTACTCTCTGTGTGTGTGTGTGTGTGTGTGTGTGTGTGTGTTGTGTGTTAGAGGACACCGTATGTCCCTGTGGAGGACCAAGAGTGACTATGGGAATCATCATCCTGGATTGCTTCTACTCCTTGCTTTGCTCTGGGATTTCCCAGGCTCGGTCCCTAAGAAAATGTTAACAGATGATATCATCCCCGAGACTAAGTTGATGGAATGAAAATGCCAAGGTAACTTTGTATTTTCCATTGTTCTCCAATGCTTGAAACCTTACCACGTGCATATGCTAGCTTCGCAATAGAAATCTGCCTCTTCCTCTGCATCTCATCAGCACTTGCTCTGGGACAGGCTGATTAGCTCTCATCTGTAATCAGCAGTTTTGTAACAACTTATAACAAACAAGCGTTTATTTAAGAATGTTGGGTCATTGAGGAGTGTGCCAAGTTCTCTAAACAGTATCTTCTTCATTCCTTGCCATGTTCTAAGGGGAGGTACTATACGACTCCCTTTCACAGCTCAGAAAGTGGAGCCTTGGAGAGACTGAGCCATCTGCTCATGGTCACACAGTGACTGCGTGGTGGGACAGAGCTAAAGGCCAGACAGAGCTTGCCATGGTCCCCTGACTTACACCTCTAGTGTCTATGGTTGGAGGACTTGGCTGAAGTTGTGTTTACTGTGATTGATGCTGAGTGTAGTGTAAACAGAACAAAGCTGATGGTGTTGCACTTGTGTGTGTGCATGTGTTTAGAAGGAGTTTATACAGAAGTGATAGACAGATAGATAGATAGATAGATAGATAGATAGATAGATAGATAGATAATTTGCAAGATGACTCAACTGGTGAACTTGACCAATGAACTGAATTCAATACCCAGAAGGCATATGGTAGAAAGATAGAACTGACTCCCAAGTAGAGAGATGGAACTGACTTCCACAAAGTTGTCCTCTGACTTTGTCGTGTGAATACTTTGCCTGCAGAGACACACAAGTATCTATATACCCCAGGTAAGAATTTAATCACAGGCCAAAATAATGATTGCATCAAGGTTTATTTGACTTTTTTGTAAACTAGAAGTGAGGATTACTTACAAGATCAGTGATGATACAGGGCAGCCACATCCCCAGAAAGTCCACCCTGAAATGGATAAGGCTCATCAAAGTAGCAGCCCTGGAGCCTTATTTCATGACGTTCTAGTAAAGTCTCCTCCAGACGTCCAGATGGTCTTAAGTCTCCTTCAGTCTGTGAGACTGCCTAGGGTCTCTCTCAAGCCTCTTAACTGCTCCAGGATCTTCCTCAAACTTACAGAAACTGGGGGTTTCCCAGTTTTAACTGCTTGGCTGACAGAACAGTCTTCTCCCCCAGCTGTTTACTGTTTTTCCACATCTCCCCCCCAAACATGTCAATTTCAGGAACTTCCTGAGCCTAATGAGCATTTACTTGTTGAGACTTTGTCCAAGATGAGATATTTCAGTTTTGTAAACAACATCCTTTTTGGTTTAGACTAATGTAAAGTCTAAAGTGGCCCAGAGGAAAATATCACACAACAAACCCCCACACTAGTGCCATGACAGATGCACACTCATACCCACTCAAGAAAAGTAAGCAGCTGAAAAATCATTTATAGTTTTTGTGCATATATAAGATTTATGTATGGCATGACTTGTACATACATGCATATAATGTATATGTGTATGGAATATGTGTGGAGCATACCTATACAGTCTATATGTGTTTATACACAGTATATATGTAGTATATATACATATACACACAAGTAGATGTATGTGCATATACATAATGATGTGTGAATATCTGTACAATTTGTGTGTATGGTGTAATAAAATGCAACAGGAGATTATAGAGTGCATTAGGAGGTGGTAGGAAGGACACTCATTGCATACAATACAGACTATGCACAAGCCAAAGTATCTGTGGCTTTCCTTCCTGTTGTGGTGAAAATGGAACCACTAAAAGGAAAAGCAGCAGCCAGAAAATTAGGAAGGAAAAGAGTTTATAGAAACCTCACTAAAGTCAGACATGAATCACATTCTAGGATGAAGGACGGACTGTGCTTACTTTATGCTCCCACCAGTGGTTAGGGAAAACACACACACACACACACACACACACACACACACACACACACACACACAGAGAGAGAGAGAGAGAGAGAGAAAATAAAAGCTAGCCTGGGAGATGAAAACCATCTGCTTGGGTTTTCTGATCTTACTCTGGTGAATTCAGAGTTTCATGAAAAATGTGGATACTATGACTCAGGGGAGGGAAAGGAGAACGAGACTAGAGTTCTGCTTCTTTCCAAAACTTTTGTCTTAAAAAGATGATTTGAGAAGCCACTTGTGAGGGAAACAAGATCAAAATCTGGATTTCATTTGATTTGCTGTAAAAGGAAAGTTTAAGCTTGTATGTGGACAGAAAGATTCATTTCTGAGCTGCAGATCCTACACTCACAACATCAATCACAGTAAACACAACTTCAGCTAAGGCCTCCAACCATAGAACACTGGACATCTAGGAATTAAAACACATCTTCCTTTCTCCCCACCATTCTTTAAGGAAGACTACAACGATCCATGTTTTACAGAGGAAGTTTGGTAGTTTGTTCAAAACCTCTGAGCTAAAAAGTCCTGGGAACCAATTCCTCCCAGCTCCTGTGCCCTTGTCCTAGAGAGATGCCCTCTTCCACCTGCCTTTTGAGGCTCTGCTGAGACTGGCCTTCATCTATCTTCTGCAGCCCCCACTTGACAAAGACTTTGAATCTAGGGACATCAGCATCAAAGAAGTCTGTCAGGGGAGTGCTGTGTCTTAGCAGTCACGGCCAAAAAGGAAAGAAATAAGATAATTTCTAGCATTGTGCTATGTTGTCCCTCCGTAAGTTGTGGAATTATTAGCATCAGAAGAGAGCTATAGTAAATTTCACAAAATCTAAGTTTGGGAGAATGGTAATAACTAATTAATTCCTAAGGGTGTTCTGTCAAAGAGCAAGTGAAATGATGTGTAATATTGTGTCCATATATGAACTATTTACGATTATTATTAGGCTTTTAAGCTCTTTGAAAAATCACTACTCCACAAGTCCCACCTTTCAAGGCATTAGCAACTGACATCTGACTTGGAGAAAGCAGTTCTAAGCCCTCACCTTGCCCATGTGTACGATTTGCCTCATCTAAAACCCCCTTATACAGCAAGGCGACCATGACACCTTTTTACACTGTGGAAGAGTGGGCCGTAGTAAGTTGTCAGATGCAAGTTTTGCAGCTTTGAAATATCTGGAGCCATTCACAACAATTAATTGTCTCTCTATGTAGCTGGCTCCTTCGCTTCTTCAATTCTCTGTGTGTATCGTTAGTGGAGTATCTAAGATGTAGAATTTTCCCTCACATCTCACTTCCTCTTTCTGTGGATTTCACTTTTAATAAGTCAGTAAGATCTTTAAGTTCCATCCTGGTCCAGAGGTGGAGTTAACCAGATCGAAAACCTGGGGAGGACACGATGGAAGGAACTTGAGAAAATCAGCAAAGGGTGGACACTCTAACTGTAAACTGCTAATCATTTGAAAGACAAGATATTTCCTAGGAATCTCATTTGACAGATAGAGATCAAGTCTTTGGATGGGATTTGTTTTTCCTTTTAAACAAAAATGATTAGGTTCATATATACTGAGTATAGCATTACCTGCAAAGCTACAGACTTCTAATTGCTTCAATTTTAGCTTTTACCTATATTAACCTATTCCAAGATAACATTAAAAACATAAAGCTGCAACCAGGTAAGATGTTTGATGGGTGACGTCTGTATGATTGAAATAAGGACATGTATTTTTACAGTAATGTGTGAGACTATCTGGATTCCATTTTCTCAAGCAGATGAAGGAAAGGAGATCTAGGACCAAATTTTTTCTTAATCTCTTGTTGAAAAAATAAACTACACAAAATTCCAGACTGCAGAAATGTCACACTGAGGATGGTTTCCAGAAAACAGTTTACTCAAAAGCCCTTCTTGGGCCAATCGTCAGCTCTAAAGTGTAAACTTGGCCTACCAATTTTACAAAGCAAGGCACAGCTCTGATTGTATAAATCCCCCTTCCATGGGCCACTTCAAATAACCCAGTCACTGCCTAGGATTAATCACTCAGAAGAACTTCAAAAAGTAATTCTATCACTTGCCTTTTCTGCAAAAAGACAAAGGTATTCAAAATGTCCCTCTTCCCCAGGCTAGGAAATCTCTAGATCAAGACATGTAAACAGCCCTCTTATTGCCTCCTTCTTTTTTGTATCTTTTTCCTGCAAACTAAACACCCACCACCAAGTTCCTGCCTTTGGCAGGACTTTGGGGGCTCTGCGGAACACCAACCATCCTTCCCCTTTTAGGTTTTAATCCATCAGAATCCATCAGAGGTACACGCACTTGTTTGTTCATCTTCTTTATTTTTGAAGCACAAACAATATTTCTTTCAATATAAATATACAGCTTTACTCAAAAATATAAAAATGCTATAATCTTGGTCACTGCCCAGCAGGAACCTATGTGATTACTTACACAGTCAGAAGTTAGAGCCTCCCTTTCAAATACTGTATGTGTTTACTCAGTTCCAACGCAACTTCATACACAGCAAGTCTTGGTTCTACAAACAAATACTTTCTGGAGAGAGCTCAAACACATCAGTAACAAATGTCTCATACCCACAAATCAAGGACACCAAAGTGATTTAGAATTTCGCACTAAGGATACAATTATATTACTATAGAAATATTCTATAAATTACTTTGTCAGATTGCGAAAACAACATCCAAAACACACATCCAAAAGTCTATCTGCCACAGCGTTGATCAATTAATGTTACTTGCTCGCAGTCCGAAGTGTGCCCAGCATTCTGTCCCAGTGCGTGAAGTAAGGCGCAAAGTTACAGTTAAACCTGGAATGGTGCAGGTCGTGGTGAGCCACGCCCCCGTACCAACCGAAGGGCACGAGTCTGTGCGTGGACCACGGGAAATCGTAGCCCGAGTGGTCCTCCACCGACAGCCAGATGTTGACCACATGGAACACCAGGATGGTGAGCGGGTGGCACTGAAGCAGCGTGACGTTCACCACGTCGAAGAAGCCCAAAGAGAACAGCTCCCAGACGCTCATGTGCTGCGTGGCCAGCGCGAACGAGGACGGGTTCTGGTGGTGCACCTTGTGAAAGGTGCGGTAGAGCCAGGGCACCTTGTGGTGCAGCGCGTGCCACGCGAAGACCTCCGTGTCGAAGAGGAGCAGGCAGACGACGACGTGGCTCAGGAGCTGGGTCAGCTCGGGGGCTTCGGCGGGCAGGAAGGCGGGGCTGCGGGCCCAGTACAGCAGCGACACGGGGAACAGGTACACGGCGTGCTGGTACAGGGTCTCTGCCAGGCACAGCAGCAGCTGGCGCGCGGACGGCGAGAAGTCGGGGTGGATCTTGTAGCGCCGCAGCGCGGCCACCGAGGGACACAGGAAGTCCAGCAACACGAAGGGCAGGCAGAAGGCCATGTAGACGGTGATGGAAAAGAAGACGGCGAAGAAGGGCGAGCGCACGGCCTCCCGGGTCCGCACGACGTCCCAAAGGGGCTGCAGCCACAGCTGGCCCGAGCTGCCCAGGGCTTGGAGCTCCGAGCAGTTGTGGCAGCTCATGCTGGGGCCGCAGTCGGCAGCTGCCGTTTCTCCGGGCCCCTGGACTTTTCTTAGGATTCGTGGCTCCGCCCCCGTGACGTCGGTCCTTGCGCCCTTCCAGCCGGGGGGAGGAGGGGGTACGCGATTACATGCATAACCGAAGTCGTGCCTCTAAGTGGTCCTAAGTACACCCACTCGCGGTTGCGTCCAGTCGGCTTTTTTTTTCTTTCTGCATGGATGGATCCCGCCTTTGCCAGGCGTGCATGATCACGTGGTCATGTTTCGGCCGGCACCCAGCGAAGCGCGGGCGAGCTGGATGCTTCACCTGTCATCCCTCTCCAAGGTGTCCAACGTGTCCGAGGCCGCCAGCAAATGCTGCTTCGCGGTCCTGCGGATCCGGCGCACGGACGCGCAGGCGGCGGCTGCAGAGAAGCGCAAACTACTTTTTAGAAACTGTTCGGAGCCGGGAACCTGCTGCAGTCCGGATCTTTCGCCCAACGCACCTCGCAGAGGTCTGGCCGTCCGCGAACCGAACCGCGACCCTCGGCAGCTCCCCGCTGCCCGCGGTGGCGGTCGGCTAAAGAAGTCCCGGGGCGGGCTGCGGGGTGGGACCCCGCCGGTCCCACCGACTCCCGAAAGGAGCTTCCGGGCGGGCTCGCAGGAGGGTCGCGGGAGCCCGCATGACCCTCCACGCCCGGCTAGGCTCCCGGCGACCAAGGATGCCACGAGCCAGCAGGGCAGCGGCTCTAGCCCTGACTTTAGGAAGAACGATGGGGGTGCGGGCTTAACGCCGAGTGCCTTGCACAGACCCCTGCGAAACGCCTTGGTGTCTCACTGTGGGTGCCAGCAGTCCACTCACTGCGTGACTCACCCACTTGGATTCTCCAGGAGAGGATCTGTGCGAGCCCCGAGGCTGGGAAAATTCAGACGATGTCCCACCTCTCCTGACCTTTCCTTGGCAGCTCCCTAAGATTTTTTTTCGCCGGCCTTCCATCTCCTTCTGCAGACCACTCCTAGCACCGAGCGCCTATCCACCAACTGGGGGCCACCTCCCGCATTTCTCCACCTCCAAGTGGAGCGCCTCAGCTTGGGGCTGGCACAGCTCCAGGGAGCTCAGACACCAGGCTTTTGCGTTGGCAGCCTGTGACTGACACAGGACCCAAACGACCAGAAGACAGAAATTGGGGCCACACATTCGAAGCCAGGAACAACTTCTCCAGTTTTCCCATAGTGCATCAGTGTGGTCAAGGCCGGCCTTGGTCTGCCGAAGTTGGCATATTCTTATCTCCTAAAGGAAAATGTTAATAGTGCTCGGCCACAAGCCTGCTGTGAGCTGTAGAAGAAAAGATCTGTGCTCACCTTGCACGGTGTATCTACTACCTGCCTGGCATTAGCTAAGAGCTTTATGCCAGCGGTTTCTCCGAGTCATCAAGAGCAGGCTCAGCCCCTGCCAGGAACGAAGCAGTGTTCCTGCTGTCCTGGGCTTAGAGGAATCAAATCTCGGTGCCTAAACACACATGAATCCAAGAAATAAGATATAGATCATTTTAACTCTGCACTCCACGTTTTACCTAATAGACATTTCATTCAATTCAAATGAGATTACCAAGACAAGATATATAACCATATCACAAAATATAGACCAATAATAAGTGGATCCTAAATATATCTATAATGCATATGAACATGATCTATAATAGACTGACTCTACAGGATACGTGTACACATACACCGTAAACAAAATCACAATTCAGAGTATTTGGTATGTGTCCAAGAACTATTACTCATAGAAGAAAGTACTATTACTTGGATTTTTATTCTCTGGAGCCTATACTACAGTCTTTGGCCTTAGAAAGAATCAGTAGCTTTGGTTTTCCAAAAGAATATTATGTGGGATTGGGAAGTGGAGAAGGCACTTGGGCTACAAGCATGAGGGAAGATTGGGCCCTCGGAATGCGCATAAAAGTTAAGGTTGACAGTCACTGTATTCTCAGCATTCTGTGAGCAGACAAGGGATCCTGGGGTGAAATGGCTAGCTAGACTACTGGACCAGCTGATCCGTGAGCTCTGGGTTCCACCAAGAGACTCTATATTATTGACAAAGGAAATGTGACTGAAGAAGACTCAAACATCAACTTTGGACCGCCACAGGCACATGCTTGTGCATGCATACGCATGTATTACACACATGTGATCATGCATGCATGAACTCACCACACACATATATACACTCAAAAAATATGATTGTGTTTTGCAGACATATTTGCCATTATGAAGTAAAGGGTCAGAGTACCTCCTATTGACAAAACTGAAAAAAAAAATGGCAAGGGAGCAGATTTTTCCAGTGTCTCCCTGCTGTCTAATGGTACCAGGAAACAGGAACCGTGCAAGCCCCTCGCCTCCCTGTCAGTCCTTCCACACCACTTTCACTCGGGACAATCAGGACCTTTCTGTTTCAGCTGAGCTGGTAGCCCTGCACTTGATGTGCATCTCAGAGAGGGAGGAAGGTTGTTTTCCTCCTTTGCTCTCAGCCCCTTCTAGTTCCACGGGGACCATCAGTACTCGCTTTCCCAGAACTGCAAATGATGTATTCTCATAAATATCACTCAGATTTCCCTCAGGCACACTTTGTTCTGTTCTTGTGGCCTCTCCTTTCATGCCTGGATACGCTGAACGCTCTTGAACACTTTTAAAAAGCAGCGGGCAAGGGCGGCTCAGCTAGGCTTGCACTGAGCTGTTCATTTTGGTCTCAATACTGTGCTGCTGCCAGTCAAGGCTTTTCCCCTTGTCACCGGCTCTGTCCTAACTACTGCTCACACCGTCTCCCAAGAGCGGGAAGCCAGGCCTTCAGCCTGCACTGTGCCCTGTCCCCTCACCTCGGGGCATTTGGAGCAGTGCACGGACAGCTCATCTCAGTGAAATCTCAGTGAAAACCACCCTAGCAGCTGCTCCATGCCCTAGAAGACCCTAAGGAAGCCAGTGTGATCTAGAGGGTCACTAAACAGAACTACTCGTACTGGAAGAAAATCAAGTCCAGGATTGCGTTTGTTAAGTGGAGATTTGTCCTAAATTGGGCAAGCATGCATTTTTAAACCCTTCCTACTTGTTCGAAAATTTAATAGTCTTTTGGATGAAACCTTTTTTTAATCAAAAAGATCTCTCTCTCTGTCTCTCTTCCCTCTTTTCCTCTCCCTTTCTTTCCTCCTCTGTCCCTCCTTGCTTCCCTCCCTCCTTTGATTTTTCTTCTCACTTTTCCTCTCCTTCTTTTTCTACCTTCCTTTTATCTCTCCATGCACACTAGAGATCTCAGCCACAGTCTACTATATATAGGACCTCAATCTACCATTGACCTACAACTCTCTCCCCACCCCAATGATATCTTGAATGTAAAGAGAGTTCAAAAGATACTAGGAACTCATTTGAAAAGATATTGGGTGAAAATTTGAGGCTGAGCACAGATTATTTATTTACTTGCTCGCTTACTGTGGAGCCCTGCTCTATGAACTTTGGGTGTGCTTACCTGATGGACATTTTCCACATAAATTAGTATTTTCTGATTTCAAATGATATTTAGACTGTGACTACGCTGCTCTTTGCAATTTTCCACCAGATCACAATTTCTTGACCTGAGTCTTTAGGTAGTATTAAAAGATAGGATTCTTTTCTTTTCTTTATTCTAGGAGTTTGCACACATTCAACTCAATGTCAAAATTATTTATTACAAGCTTTCCTTAAGTCTTGGGATTCCATCACTAAATAGAGCAGGTTGTTGACAAAGGCTGCTACCAAAGATAGAGTCTCCTTTTAATGACTTTCTTTTTCTTCCCAACATTAAGTGTGACTGTTTGTGCAGCTACCTAATGGAAATGATTCTTCCCAACTTGCAGAGATGTGGAGCGTTGTGAAACCCACAAGATCCACAGAGGCAAAATGAATACAAACTCTAACCTAGCATTTCACAGAGGAAGGATTCAAGATTCAATCTCAACAAAATCAAGAACAGTCAGGGTTAGATAGTAAATTGCAGGAGAGTTGGTGCCAAAGGTGCAAAGTTGTTTTCATGAGGAAATTTTCAAAACAATTCCGACATGAATTACCCATGCCAAAAATCAGTAGGAGATGTTGCTAAAGAATCCAAATCTGAGTGGATGTGTTGGTCCTGATGCTACTACTGGTCCAGATATTGATTCCTGAGATGCTGATTTTTTCCCGTGCCTAAGTGTGTCCTTGTAGTTGGACTGCTGGAATGCTTCTGTCTCTCTGCAATGCTCAAAGTAAAGACATGTAAAATTGTCTCAAAGAAAAGGCAGGCTACGGCCTAGAAACAGAAGAGGTGGTCCTCCCTCTCTGGATTGTCACTCCCTCTCTGGATTAATTGTCACAGTGTCAAAACTTTACCAGAAGGCTTCAAACACCTGGGGGACATCATGTAAAAACACGAAATATTATTCAGCTGAGGAATAACTTGTGATCCACACCTAACATGGTACAGTAAATATCAGTGAATAAATGGCTGACAATATTTCATCAGAATAAATGTTTCCCTCTGTGACCTTTCAAGCTTCCTAAGTGCTTAGAGTGACTTCTACTTTAAAAAAAAAACAACTTTCAGTATTAAAAAGAAAGTGACGGGAGATCAAATTAAATTAATAGTCACGAATATAAAATCATGTTTTATTACTTTGAGATAATGTCAGGAAATCTTGGTACTGTTTAATAACATGGAGTCTCCTTGGCTAAAAATCTGCCTCCTAGCAGCCTCCTATCCATGCCCAAGGTTCACATCACCTATGAAGGAAAATTTTATTTTTGCATCGTATTTAAGGGACAGCTGTTCCTTAAGATGATAACCATTTTCAGATGCTAACCATTCTGCAAAAATTAATCACAATGCTGTCTAGACATGACCATAGCCACCCATCATGAAATCACCAACCTTGCTCACAGTGCTTCTTTGAGTTTCCCTAGAGGAACCCTGGAGGAAGCATGCTTTAAAAAAGAAAAAAAGAAAAAAGACACTAACGAAGAGCTGAGTGTGAAGAAACACACCGGTAATTCCATCATTTGGAGGCAGAAGGATACACTTGCAAGCTGAAGGTCAGCCTGCAATATATATGGAGACTCTTAAAGGCGAGGGAGTTGGTGAGGGAAAGAGAAAGAAAAAAAAAGTGGTAGGTTACTTCCTAAGGTTTGTAAGCGAAGCCAAGAGCACCCTCTTGTGGAATAAAAAGTGTTTTGTTGTTGTTTTCTCTCCACTCTCAATGGTTTCATTTCTAGGGTACGCACATCTTAGAAAAAAAGTATGTGAACACAGCCAAAATTCAGCAGCTGTAAGAGTTTATTCTAGAAGGATGTAACAGGACTAAATGAGAAGGCTACAAAGAGGTGAGGTAATGGAGTGCTTGCCAAGTGTACACAAAGCTGTGGGTCAATCCCCAGCACTGGGGTGAGGGAGAGGAGCAACTTGGCTTATACATCCTGAGAAGAGGTGAGGAACAGAAGCAAACGAGGAATATAGCCCAAAAGGAACAAAGACAGCTGTACCATAGCTCCAACTCTAGACTTGCCCACCCAATCATCATTAGGAAAGTTCCCAATAAAAAGTTTGAAAAGAAGACAAAGAGAAAAACAGGCAGATAGAGCGCATTGGAATAAGCCCACTGTTTGCTCTTCAGTTTTGTCTCTGTGTAGAAGGGGTCTTGGCTGACCACTATTTCTCAAGACCATCTATGCTGCCCCCATGAAAGCCCCAGTTAGAAAACTTAGCAGAACCCCACAAAGTCTAGCATTTGCTAAAGGCATTAGGATCCTTGGAGGCAAGGGATTGACAGCCTCAGTAGTGTCCCTATGCTTAACGGGAACACAGAGAAGGGTTCTGGGAAATGCCACTGGGTCCTTGCACCTCATCGGAGAGGAGGACCCAGAGGAGAGTTTGGCATGCACATTAAAGGATGCTCCGGGGATGGGAGGGGGAGGCACTGGGGGATGGAAAAGGAAGGGAGAGGAGAGGGGGGCACAGGGGATGGGGGTTGGAGGGTGGGGGGTACCAGTGTGCCTGTTAAGTGTGTATGAGTGGAAATTAAAAAATTAAATTAAATTAAATTTAAAAAAAAAAGAAAACTTAACAGAACTGCAGCCACTCTCTGGTGGGCTTTCCCCTCTTCTGGAGGAAGCAACCAGAATCCCCACTCATGGTCCCTTTCTCTTCAGCCCTTCGTAGGAATCCGGACTTATTGGTCAAACCAGTTTGCCTTGATCGGAGAAAAAAAGGCTGCTTCCGGGACAGCAGAGCAGGTGGTGAGATGCATTCTCTGCTTCTGGTGCAATTTCAGCCTCTCTCTGGCTGCCTGAAAAACAACTCTGATGCTGTGTCATCCCTGTGCTCCGGGGAATCTGGGATCTCCTGTTTGGGTTCAGCCTTCATAATAAAGGAATTGAAAATGTGGGTAGAATAAAGCTCAAAGAACATTTCACTACAGTTAAACACACACACACACACACACACACACACACACACACACACACACACACACACAAAGCAGGTAAGCTGACAATTCTAGCAGTCATGAGAGGAGGAAGACTGAGAAAAGAAAGAGACGGTCCTGCCTTTTGAGTTAGGCGTGGAGGTCAGCAAGCAGTTATTTAGTGAGGAAACATTGAGAAAAAGCTCAAAGGGAATGAAAACCAACGACGACTTTGGAAAACAACGTAGAAAGGAAACTGAGCTTTTTGAGTTTAGCAGTGTCACGTGGCACTGGCTCTTCCAGTCCCTGAAAGGGGCTGTGCTGAGAGAAAGGTGCTGAGAGAAAGGAAGGATAAGTAGGTGATAATCCTTAAGTGATAATCACCCATCTCCTTGCATATCTTTGGGTGAACCTGCTTTCCTGAGGGGGCGAACTCCTGGCCACGTGATTAGGTGGCCCAAATGGATTAACTCAAGGTAGGAATCCACATAGGGTGAGTTCTAATCTCCGGAGTAGATCAGAATGTTTTGTCTCTACCCAGAACCAGCACCGGTAGATTCCATACTAGTGTTAACAAGGCAGCAGAAGGTGGGATCCTTCCCCAGTGACCTCCAACCCCGCTTATCCCTATCTGAATACCTTCCAAGGTATCCGTACTTGAATGGTCAAACCAGATACTCCTTGTGTATACACAAGGTCAATCCAAGATACTGGCGTGCATCTAATTTCATGAAGCTAAATGAAAACGGTCCTGTTTCCACACTTTTCTACTGATTCGCTATATTTGAGGTCCTGTTAGACTTTATTCAAAGGTGAATAAAGGTGTGTCCTCTGTACTCTTGCTCAGAGTAGTGCAAGAGACTGTGGTGGGTCTCACACCTGTGCTTTTGGATGCCCTATGGCATGAGCTGTCTCTGTGAGCTTTGCTTGGTTCAAGGAAGGAGCCAAACCAATAGTTCTTGAAGTCATTTCCTGCCTACACCAGCCCTGCCCACGGAAAACGTTCATTGGGACCTGGTCTTGACTCGCAATCTCCATAACATGAATGCGCAGGATAGCATAGGAGCCAGTGCTTTCAAACCATTCCCTGGCCTTCTTTATGCCCCAATCCCTTTTTCTCCCCCTTAGGGAAAAAAATCCTTCATGGGCTACAATCGGTAAAGTTTCCACAGAGGAAGGGAAGATGAGAGAGAAAGTCATGAAGGACAGGAAAGATGGGTTAGCAGGTAAGAGTACTTGTTGCTCAAGCATGAGAATCTGATTTCAAATTCCCCAAATCCAGGTAAAACACTGTAACCCCAGAGCCATGAGGCAGCAAAAGGGTCAGTGGAGAGGCTGGTTCAGTTCTGTAAACGACCCTGTCTCAAGGGAGTAAGGTGTGTAATGCGACAGGGCACCCAACATCTTCCTCTGGCCTCCACATGCCCATGGGTGTGTGCACCCACGGACACGCAGTCCACACACAGGTCCACAATACACTGAACACAGAAAAAGGAAATTCACAAGTCTTACCAAAATAAAAAGAGTAGAAGGGCCGTTAAAGAAAACATAGCCACACACAATCCTTCAGGCCCGTGAGATCTTTATTGAAAAGTTTCAATAAGAACCTCTAAAAAGTTACCAAGTAGCATTCTTCTGCCTGCCCATATTAGCCAATACCAATTGTTACAGTCAGAGAAACACATTCCCTTGTCCATCAACAGTAAGAAACCCACCGTGCAAGTCAAGCAGATGGACATATACCACACTTTGTTTTTCAAATCGAATCCCTGAGCTGCACTTTAATCTGAAAACATTCATGCTTGGAGTTCCTCCGTGTGAAAATGAATCGCAGTGCTTTTGATGGGTGAGCACAGAGTTTCGACTGCATGCAGGTGCCATCCTGAGAGTTCCGTAATGATGTTTCTTTCTCCACAGGACTTTTCTTCTCCAGCATCACTGGTCTGCCATGTGGTCCACAGTTCAGGAAGACAGGCAGCTAATTGGATCAATCTTCAAGGCATTTGTAATAGATTTTTTTGCTTAAACCACTGCAGTCTCCTTTTCCAAACTTCAGCAAACTACACTGCTTGGCCTGGCTGATTTAAATACATACTAAATCTCTGTTGTCAATAACACTGAATTATGGAATATTTATTCCTGGTGCAGATGGGTATTACAGGATTATATCAGGTAGCTAGTGCAGTAAGACATAAAATATGTCATCTAGAAAGGTAAACATAGGACCATTGGATTGGTAAGCCCTTCAAAGAAAGGGGATAAGAACTATGTACGTTCCTACACACACACATACACACACACACACACACACACACACACACACACACACACGCACGCACGCACACACACACTTTTTTTTTTACTTTGGTCTTTTGAAACTTTGGTTTACTCTCAAACCCAGGTTGGCTTCAATCTGGTAGTAATCCTCTTGCCTCAGTGTCTTGAATACTGACATTGTAGGTGTGTGCCACCATGCCCAGCTGAGAAGTATTTTCTATATTGTATTCAATATAGAATAGTCAGTAGAAGAAATGTTGTTGTTTTACTAATATACAATGTAATTTTTTCCATATGTGTTCATCTGTCTTGGTGGGGATTAAAAAGTTATAGATTTTAAATTATAAAGAGAGACTCGTGAGATAGCTCAGGGCTTGGTATACAAGCATTAGGACCTGAATTTGCATCTCCCAGCACCTGGGCAAAATAGCTGGCTAACGTGCACTTGCTGGTAAATTGGGGCAAGTGAAGACAGGCAGACACTGGGCACTCACTGGCCAGTCAATAGCTGAAACAGAATGCTCCAAGTTCAGGGAGAAATCCCATTTCAAACAATAATAAGGCAGAGAAGCAACTGAGGAAGACATCCTGATGTCAGATTCTGACCTTTGTGCATGCGCCCCAGAAGACTGCACTTAACAAAGCACACACAGGTACATAAATGCACCACAAGAAATTTAAAATAGTAGCAGAATGATTATAATGATTTTTTTTTTTTTGCAAATCAGTGTTTTTAAAAATACTTAAAAAGATAACACTGCTTGAAACAGTTGCTAGTCATAATTAGGCAAAATAGAGCTAACGTGTTCTTCATCCCAACTAGAGACAACTGGGTATCTTCAAAGCCATCATTTTTCTGCATACAAAAGTATGAAAGATCCAAGAAAGGAAAATAGTGTTCAGAAAATTAAGCAAGCCTATTTCGGCAGGCCTCAGGGTAAGCAGCTTTCAGGGGAATTTCTTCATCAGACTGATCATTTCATCGTACAGCCTCCAGGGGGCGTCCAAGCCCCAGAGAAAGTCCAGGTGTTCCCAGTCGGGAAAGTGCTTGTGGTACACCAGGTTGGGGATCTGTGGCAGTAAGATATTGATGTCATTGACATCTGCCAACCAGTCCCTATCCCCGCTCCACAAGGCCGTCGGCACAAGCATGTCTTTCACGTTGTACACGGGAGGGGAGCTCTGCAATAGAAGAGATCAGAAGAAAGCTTGGTGGCTATTACAGTTTTCAAGATTGCAATAAATAAATCTGCATTTCAAAAAATTAAATACTACATCTGGCCTGAGACTGAGAAATTATGTTTGAAAGTCACTTTTATTATACTTTTCACGTAGTCATTACTAGAGCAAAAAGAAATCCAACTCACAAGGAAAAAAACAAAGTGAGATGAGAACTGCTCCCCGAGATGGACTGGAGAGAGCTGTGTCATTCCCCCTGACCCTTCCTTCCCCCCCTTCCCCCAGAGCGGGGCCCTGCTATCTCTAGATGTGGATGCAGAGTGGCAGGCCTTAGTGGGCAGGATCCTCCTACTTTCTCTTTTTTAATAGAAGGCCCGTCATAGAAATCCTCTAAGCTTCTATCTCATCTTTAAATCAAAGATGAAACACGTCTGTGTCACAGGGATAGTACCAGAATAAAGAAAAAACAGAGATAAAGTACTTTGTATTTAGTGCACTCAGCACTTAAAAATAGAAATTCTGTCTGTTCAGAGAAGAACAGGCCTGAGCCATGCAACATGCCCAAGGTCCCACCAACAACAGCAAGCAGGCAACAGAGCCAGGGCTCCCTGATTCTAAAGTGTACACTCAGGACTACCCTGAATCACTCATGTCTCAAATGGAGAGCTTGGGAAAAGACAGGGAGAGGAGGCTCAGTATACAGCACTAGCAGTGCTGAGGTGATCAGTGGAAGACCACCCTATCTAGTCACTGCTGCCGCATACATCCCCCAGGGGCTTCCAGCCACAGTATGCCTTACCTGGTTGTAATGGAGATAATTCTTGTCGCTGCTTCCCCAATCGAAGGCTTGAAACTTATGGAATTTAACGGCCTAAAAAAGAAGAAAATTTAAGGGGAAAAATTATCTGATGCTTAAGTAAGAGATCATGCCATGGGTTTTTATAGTTAGCCAGGTCCTCAAAAACCAATTTTATACCAAAGTCCATGTTCACTTTTATTTCCAAGTAAAAATTATTTAAAATAATTATTACGTAAAATAAAAAACATTTAAAATAAAAAGAGTTCTGTCCTGCTTTTTACATGACTCAATCTCTGTGTGACCAGGTAAATATCTGCACGTGACTCTGCAAGGGAGCAACACACATGTTCTTTAAGTTCTACTGGATTAACAGTTGCTCCTGTTAGGTAAGCCTTGGGCATATGAACATTTTCTGCAGGAAGTTCATTAAACTTCTTCAAAGAGTTAGTGATTGTGCTTGGAGATATAGTTGCATAATGACATTTCAGACAATTATTAAGTATTAAATAAATACACAACAGTAGTCCCATAAGACTGTATCACCAAGTGACATCATAGCTATCACAGCTTGTGGGAGTATGCTCTGTGAAGTTCACACAATGATGATGAAATTATCCAGTGACACATTCCTCAGAACATACCTGCTCATACAGGTATGACTGTATGAGCTTTGTGACTGTTCACAAAGATTGTATTTTCTTGTCTTTCAGGTATATGGCATATGTGTATGTACAAGGGGACAATTGACTGTGTGTGCCTGTGGAGACCCAAGAGTGACTTCAGGAATCATTCTTAATTGCTTTATCTCCTTATTGCTTTGCCCTGGAGTTTCCCAGGCTTGCCTTCGAGGGGCTGGAATTACAGGTCACCACCATTTTTGCCGTGTGTTTTTTTATGTGGGATCTGGGGCTCCAAACTCAGATGCTTTTGTTTGTGATGCAAAGGCTTTAACACTTGAGTCATTTTTACAGCCTGATGATTGTAATATATATACATACACGTGTGTGTGTGTGTGTGTGTGTGTGTGTGTGTGCGTGTGTGTTCATATTTTAGGGTTTAATCCACTGAACTTTTTTTTCTTGAGACCTGGTATAAGACACTGAATTGCACTGAATGTCAGCCCAGTCCCACCTAGTTATGGATACTAGAGCTATGAAAATGATATTGTGTCTGAAATTTAAATTTATACCTATTCAGAAGAATAGCACAATCTTAAAATTATTAACGAAAAAATCATTTGTTTGTGAAAGTTGAAATAATGCAAGTTCATATTTCTACCATAATCCCCCCACTAAAGTACATCAATAATTAAATCCAAAATTGGCCAGCGACAGATCTGGCAATCAAGTTGTGGCCCCATTGTGGGGGCCTTGTTTCTCTTGAGGGATGTGAAGTTTTAGTTCTTACCAAGTGCATAATGTTCAACTGTCTGAAGCAATACAAGTGTGAGATTAGATACTGTGGAGGAGTTGCCTTTGTGGGTTTCGGGGCCTCTGAAAGCTAGGGGTCAGTGATGCTTTGCTCAGGAAGGTGGCACACCACAGGTGGGCCAGCAGGGAGTATCTCCACGTCTTCCTGAAGCAGGAAGTGTCCCAAAGACAAAGAAATGCACTGACTCTAAGGGGAAGAAATGGGGCCTGTCTGAGCCATATCCTCTAAGCAGGGAAGTAAAATGCTCACATATATAAGGGAGTTTTTGTAGGAGGGCATGTGGCAGCAACAAGCGATGGAGAACCGAAGCACACTTGACAAGACTGGCAAGGAGGAGATGTATGCATGACTTGGAGGACCTTCCAAGGTGTAGAGCATTGGTCACGCAGTGTATGCAGCCAGCGCAGCTGGAATAGCTTGCCTTCAGAGGACCCTTCTAAGTCATCGCAAGCCCTGCCTCTCAACACTGAGCTCTCCTGTCACCATAAGAAGCTATGAACCTCGGGTCAACTGCTAACTTCTCAGGCTCATCTCTAGGGTGGTTAGTGTTAACAAGTGTTCAAAACCAGGCTTCTAAATGACAGGTCTCTGAAGAAGGAATGTGGACATCAAGTGATAGCACAGCTCAGTGACTTCCGAACCTACTGTAGTAGAATCTGCTAGGAGCATTCTTTAAGAGTCCAGATTCTCCAGAATGAAAAAGAGTGATCTACTGTGGTAGTTAGATACAGGTGTCAATTTAATAATCAGGGCTGGAGAGATGGCTCAGGGGCTAAGACTCTGACTCACAAGTCCTGAGTTGGGATTCCAGGTCTCACATAAAAACACCCGGTAGGAATGCCAACAGCCTGCACTTCCAGCCCTGGTGGGCAGAACCTGAGAAATCTCAGAGTGAAGCAAAAAGGTAGAAGCAATCCGGGATGATTCCCAAATTGTCCTTGGTCCTCCACAGGGACACAAAGTGCCCTCTGATACACACACACACACACACACACACACACACACACACACACACACACACACACACAATAAATAAGTAAACCCTTTATTTTGCAAGCAAAAGGATCTGAGTTTGAATCCACAGATTTCAAGTAAAAATGCTAGGCAGACATGAGGGTGGCATGTAATTCTGACTCTGGAAGATGTAGTCTGGAAAACCCCAGAGCAAAATAAGAAGATGGAGGAGGAACAATCCAGGATGATTCCAGATATCATACTTGGCTGTCCACAGGCTCACATGAGTGCCCTCTGGTACACACACACACACATACACACACACACCACCACCACCACCACCACCTTTACAACAATTTCCTTCTGTATACAAGAGATAAGGAAAAATAACCCTAACAATCTCATAAGTGACTTTCATCTTATAGGGATTTAAACACTTATGTATTTATTTATTTCTTGCTTTGGCTCTTATTATCTACTGATGCTCCAGGAGCAAGGCGTTCACGTGTCAATGCTGCCGTCGCAGCTCCTCTCTCCAGCGCTGCTTTGGTACCATACCTCATGAAACACTGCAGAAATAGAACTAATTTGGGATTCAATGAAAAGCAGATTAGAGAGAGATGGGAGGGAGGAAGAGGGAACAGGAGATAGGGAGGGGATATGTAAATCTAAGATGGAGACGAGAGAAAGACACAGAGGCAGAAACAAGAAAAGTCAGTTCTGATGGCCGTGCCTAACACTGTGTGCCTCAGCAAAGGTAAGAGGGTCAACACAAAGGCAAGGGCGCAGTCGTGTGGGAAAGAGGGCGGGATCTGATCTATGGTTTCTTTGGGGGGAGGTGTATAGAGGTGTACGTCAAGGAAGGAGTGGCTTTTCCAGCACTGATTTTACATGAACCACCGCATCCTACCTGACTCCAGTGTAGCATGTTCTGCACAGACGTTCCTGCAGGGCAGTGTGTTGCGTACACATCCACTCTGGACTGTAAGACAAATACAGGCCATTAGGGAATGAAGCGGTATTCAGGTGATATTGACAATGAACACATTTTTTCTCTTCACAGGAAAAAAAAAATACCAAGCCACCATGTCAAATATATGAGATCAGAATAGAAACAAATTATTTCACTACAAATATTCCAATAAAAATAACCACGCACGCGGAGTACCTATGAAGGAAATGCAATAACAGGACAAGTACAGGGTGAACAGGTTACAATTGAGGTCATTCTCAATTTTCTTTTCTTCAGGATTTCCTGTTTCCAAAGCTTTTTTTAAAACTTTTTTAAATACACATTTTTTCATGATTTATTTATTTGTGTGTGTGTTTGTGGGTATCAGAAGCATTGTGTGTTCCCGTGGAGGCCAAGGGTAACTTCTCAAATCATCCTGTATTGTTCTATCTCCTTCTTGTTTTGCTCTGGGATTACCCAGGCTCTGCCCAACAGGGCTGGAAGTGTGGGCTACCACAGTTTCTGCCTGGTATTTTGTGTGGTAGCTGGGATCTGAACTCAGGACTTTATTCTTGTGAGGGAAAGTATTATCCTGTGAGTCATCTCTCCAGCCCTGTTTCCAAAATTTTAAATAACATACCTTCTTTTAGCCATTGGAGGAAAAATTAAAAATCACTTTATCACTGTAAAAATTCTCTAGAACCTTCATTTCAAAATTTTTTTTTTGAGACTGGCTTTCGCTAGATATCTTAAATAGGCCCTGAACTTATGATTCTTGTGTTCAACCTCCCAAGTGCTGCCCATGCACCACCATCTCTGATTTCATTCCAAAAAATTAATAACTATTTCCAAAATACAAGATTCCAAACCATAAATACACTTACAAACACAAGCAAACGTAAGCAAACCTTGTAAACAAAAGTTGATACTTCATAACAAAAAATAGACATACAAATATATATTAAAGCATAGTGTATATCTGTGTGTGCATATATGTGTGCATGTCTGTGTGTGCCCTTTGTGTGTTTCTAACTGTATATGTATCTGTGTATATGTGTGTGTGAGTCTGTGTGTGTCTGTGTCTGCATATGTATGTGTGTGTATCTCTGTGTCTTTGTGTCTGCATGTGTGTACGTAAACCAACACTTCAGAGTAAAAAAGGCTTTTTTTTTTTTTTGCAAATAAATGCTGTGTAAATAGTACAACTTAAATGACAGCAGATCCTCTGTCACAGTTTGCACATGGGTGCCATGCAGGAAGCTGGCAAGAGCCAAGCTGAGCAGAGTTCAGGTGATGTTACAAGTACCTTAAAGCTGATTCCTCTGCCTCTTTAATGAGAGACTCTTCAGATCTCTGATGAGACCAGCTCTGTATCTCCAACACCAGGGGCATGTTCACAGATGGAGGTCACCGAGAGCTTAAATCAACTCTTCGGGTCGGCATACATACCATATTTAAATTTTTCTCATTAAAGCCACACAGAAGGAAGAAGATGTTTCCACAAAGCTCCTTCAGGATGACGTGCGTGCAAATGTGGGTACTCAGCCACTTCAGAACAGCATTTTGAGGAAGGAATTCTCGGCGTCCAAACAGGTCCTGCAACATGAAAGGAAACCCAAGGATGCATGGGCATTCCCACTGGGGCTAAAGGCTTCCATGACGCAGGTTAAAAGAACAGACAGGCCCCTGTCTCGACACGTAGCCTTGGGAGCAGAATGGCAACCAGCTAACATCCAAGCCGGGAACCAAGCGATGTTCACCAGATGTGAACTCAAACGTGCTACGGACTGAATTTAAATTCCCAGAATGAAAATTATGGAGGAAGATTAAATGCTTTTATAAAAGACTATTACCTAGATGTCTAGAGTCATTCCCAGTTTTCTTATTTTTGACAGATTGAATCAGAGACAACTAATACTGGGACAGTTAAGGCTTAGATTGACCAGCAATGCTCTCCAAGTAGGTGTAATATTAATATAGTATGGGCCAAGCCCAGTCTACAGCCAATTGGTGGCCTTTCTTCCTTCCTTCCTTCCTTCTTCCTTCCTTCCTTCCTTCCTTCCTTCCTTCCTTCCTTCCTTCCTTCCTTCCTTCCTTCTTCCTTCCTTCTTCCTTCCTTCCTTCCTTCCTTCTCTCTTTCCCTCTTTCTTTTCTTTCTGTCTTTCTTATCCTGCCCTGACTTGGTACTTGTTATGTGGCCCAAGCTAACCTCAAGCTTCTGACAATCCTTCTGCCTTGGCCTCCAAATGCTGGGGTTATAAGTATGAGCCACAAGTTTATTTTTTAAGAAATATTTTTTTGCTGTAGAAAACTATGTATTGCACAAGATTTAGAATTTTAGTCAGTTTTAACTGCTCAGTTCAGTGTCAAGTACACTTACACCACTCTGTAATGATCAGCATCATCATCTTTAGAACACTTTCATCTGCACCCAACAAACTATTACTCCACCATTAAACAATCACTCCCTGTGTCCCCTCCAAGCACTTTGGTAAATTTCACTGAAACTCAGTCACACTGTCTCTTTATGAATTGTTCCTGGAGGCTTTCACTTTCCAACAGCAGACTGGAATAATGACAACAGAAACCATATGGCCTACAAGGCTCTTCACCAAAGAAGCTTGGCTAGCTAGCATCGTATCTAAGTCACTGAATCTGTGCAATGCCTCAAAGACAATGAGACAACCACTGTATCTCATGCATTATGCAGCAAAAGTGGGAGAGGTCTTCCTTACGAAGAATAACATTCATCCCCTTTAACTCTGGCTTACATCCGCCAGCCACAGGAACAAGCAAGAACAAAAAACTCAAACTGTCTACAAAAGCAATTTTATGAGGTTCATTAGGTCCCACTAAAAAGACAGATGTTTGAAATCTCAAGGACAGCATTTCAGGAGGACCTTATTAGGAAATTAAATAGAAGGCATTGGTGTGTATCCTCATGTGATATGATTAGTATTTCTATGGAAAAGAAGGACAAATGAGTACAGAAAGACAGGCAACTTTTGGAGCCTGGGCCTCTGCACTGCACTGGGCTCCTGGCACGTCCTTGGCTACTTCCCTAGACTCTGAGTCACAGCAGGCATTGGAGGATCAGATTTTCTCTCTTAGGGGATGGGCGGTAAGTTCAGGCTTCCCCTTGGACATGCTTCTAGGCTCTGGGTCATCAGCAGGCTTTAGCAGATTGGAGTTATTGATCCTCAGCCACTCCCCCTAGGCTCTGGGACACAATAGGCTTTGGCTGATCAAATTTCTTCTCTCATGGGAACCAGTGTAAGGCAGCCTTATCCAATGCCCCTCCTCAGTCAAACATTCACACATATCTAGACCTAAACTCTGTCACATGTTTTTGGTAGCATATCGTGGTACCCACGAAATAATAGCAAGGAACCCTAGACTGAGATCTTAGGTAGTAGCAATAACAGTCCAAGTGCAATAATTACATCTGACTCACAACAGTCATAAACACTCACCTAGAAAGATTCTAAAAATCAAAAATTAAATGACCAAGTCACCATAAATCTAAAAGAAACAACAAAGACCACAACAAAAACTCCCCCATAATAAAACGCTGACCTGTAACAATGGATCCCTATGAGAATAACCCCTTGGATATTAGTCAAGAATTCAATAACCAAGACAAGGATTGTTACAGCATGATCTTTACCATAATGAAAACAATGAAAGAAGAAATCCGACAGGAGCTAAGTAACTGCATTAGTCAATATGAACAGCAGCACAGCACACACCTAGATGAAATGAAAAAGGTAGTAAAAGAAACAAAACTGGCATACAGCAGTTGAAAAAAACTTGTTATAAGACTCCCACCAAAAAAAAAGTCTAAGTCCAGATTAATTCAGTGCATAATTCTACCAAACATTTGAACGACAACTAATACCACTACTCCTTTAACTATAAACTCCTTAAACATAAAATAGGAAAGGAAGACACACTTTCAAATTCTTTCTACGAAGCTAATATTACACTAATCCCTAATTGCACTAATACAATAAAAAAGAAAACTACAGGTCAATTTCATCAATCAACACAGATGCAAAGATCCTCAACAAAGTTATAGCAGACTGGATTCAAAAACATATTAAAAAAACTAATTCACTATGTTCAAGTAGGATTTATTACAGGATCGGTAGAATTTATTCTCCTGGATTGGTAGAATTAACATCATAAAAATGACCATCTTACCAAGAACAATATATAAATTCAGTGTTATACCAATTAAAATTCCAATGCAATTCTTCACAGAAATTGACAAAGCAATCTCAAAATTCATATAGAAGCACAAAAGGCCCAGGACAGATAAAGTAATCCTGAGTAATAAAAATTATGCTGGAGGAATCACCATGCCAGACTTTATACTACAAATCCATAGTAATAAAGACAGCATGGTACTGGCTCCAAAACAGACACACAGATCTATGGATATGGGTCAAAGACCCAGAAACAAGCCCCTACAGATACAGTCATCTGATTTTCAACATAGGCTCTCAGAAAACTCAATGTCAAAAGAACAGTATCTTCAACAAATGGTGTTGGCAAAACTGGATATACACATGCAAAAGATTGAAATTGGACCCTTACTTGTCACCAAACATGAAAATCAGTTCCAAATGGATCAAAGACCTTAACATTAGACCAGAGACTATAAAAATCCTAGAAGAAAGAGTAAATAATTCCTCAAACTGCTTGGCTTAGGCCTAAATTTTCTAAATAGGACCCCAATAGCTCAGGAAATAGAACCAACTCTCAACAAGTGGGATCTCATGAAATTAAAGGGCTCTTGCTCGGCTCAAGATATTGCCAACCAAGCAAAGAGAAAACCAACAGAATAGGAGAAAATCTTCACTAACCACACATCTGATAGAGGACTAATATCTAAAGTGTACAAAGAACTCAAAAAATTAAACACCAAGAACATAAACAGTCCAATTAGAAAGTGGGCCTTGGGACTTACAAGAAATTTTTTTCCAGGAAGAAATTGAAATGTCTAACAAATACCTTAAAAAATGTTTTGCCTGTCTAGCCATCAGAGATATGCAGATCAAAACTACCCTGAAATATAATCTCTCACCAGTCTGAAAGGCAAAAATCCAAAAGACATGCAACAACACATGCTGGAGAGGATGGGGGAGAACCCTCTACATTGCTGGTGGGAATACAGACTTGTAAAACCACTATGCCTATCAGTATGGTGGCTCCGAAAAAAGTTAAAAATTGACATCCAATATGATCCTGCTACACCACTGCTGGGAATATTTCCAAAAAATGCTTCATCTTATGATAGTGACACATATACACCCATGTTCACTGCAGCACTATTCACAATAACAAAGTCATGGAATCAATCTAGATGACTGACAATTGATGAATGGATAATGAAAGTATGGCACATATCTACATGATGACTATCAAAAAAACGAATTAATGAATTGCTGCTAAATGGAAGAAATCATACTGAGCAAAATATCCCAAGCTCAGAAAACCAGATGTTGCATGTTCTCCCTTATAAATAGAACCTGAGATATTGCCATAATGACATACTTCAGGGAAAATCTTTTTATTACCCTTTACAACCATGAAGGATTTGAAATGGGAAGGTAGGGCAAAAAAAAGAAAATGAAGACAAAGGAACAAAGCTCAATAGAGAAATAAGGCCACTTTCAAGAAAGACCTGTAATTAGTTACATATCTGATCTAATCTCCTTCTCACTTTCTGGTATTGGAGTGGTTTGAAGCACTGGATGTGTGTTCCCCCTCCTGGGAAGGAGGGTTATGATCAACAGCCAGCTGGATGATGTCCTGGAGGTTGACCCCCACCCACTTCTGCTCCTTCCCCTTCTTCAAGCCTTCTCTTATATGAAGGCCTCTCTTTAACAGTTTCTGTATTGTTGGATAGGATAGGATCTCAACACCTGGCTAGGATGCAGTCTTGTGCAGTGAAAGAATAACAAAATGGACAACAGCAAACAACCTGAATACAGAACACCAGCAACCTTATAATGATCACTTGGAACCAGGCCAGCAAAATCTCTCCCCATCCAGAGGCTCAGGGAACTTTGCAGAAGAGGAGGCAGTATGACTGTAAGAGCCTAAAAATGGAGAGTTGCTGGACAGGTCACTCCACTCAGGACAGCCACAGCCAGGGACTCATAGCAATGGGACTTGAACTCATCAGACCTACAAAATGGTGAACATGTCAGCATTCCCCCATGGACTGGCGCAAATCTCAGGAGAAATGGTTTCAAGCAGTGGGATCCTTAGGGGAAAAGGGGTCAGACAGAGCTACAGGTGTACTCATAGGCCTGAGCCCCTATGATAACAGGTGGTACAGAAGGAACCCCAGGGCCCATAGAACCAAAGGACAGGAGAATTGGAAGGAGTAGACTGGGCCCATGTAGGGATGGGAAGGAAGGTGTAATGGGATGATAGTGGGAGGGAGGGAGGGAAGAAGAGGGGGATGACAAGGGAGGCAAGGAACATATTTTCTAAAAAAAAAAAAAAAAAAGATAGGCAGGAAGCTAAACACCTGAAGTTGCTTTGAAATGATGAAGTTGGAAGGATGCTTCTACAAATCAAAAAATGCCAAAGATCACGAGCAGATAGCCAGTAGGGATGGGGACTGGAATGCATGCATCCTGACAGTCCTGACAGACACAGGGAAGCATAGAAACATAAAGGAATGAAGTGGCAAATGGAATGTGTAGCCCTGCCAAGCAGCTGATAGTTGGGAAGTACTGAGAACTGCTGAGCCTGAAAACTTATGCTCAGCCCAGCTGCTACATGCAGCCTCACTGCTTGTTCTGGTCATTAACAGCTTCCTTATCCACACTGCAAGGTAAGCACCCCACCAGTTTAAACATACAATAAATTCTCCAAGGGCCATATTGAAAGTTCTTCCAGCAAACCTGATCATCCATAGAACAGCCTGTGATGATCATCAAAGCAATCTTATATAAGACAGCTAATCAATATCTAAAACTCAACAGCAAGTCTTCTGGAATGTTCTGCCCTAGCCAATTACATGAAAACTAGCTGATAAGAACCGGGAAATGGGTCCACACAGATAGGAGGTGACATGACATGAAAAGCCAGTTCTTTAACAATTCCTGGCTTGGGTTTGCAGATAGGTGGGATATGAAACTTGCACATATTTTTGATATTCTCTTCTAAACACAGGCTAACAGGATGAGACACTGTTGCTCTAAATCACAACAACCTGACTTCACTGTGACTGATGAACAATAGGACAGTAACCGAGTACTTCAGAACCATGACTCCATTAAGATTGGTGCAAACCCCACTGAAAACCACATCCACGCACAACAGTGTACAGAGTTGAAGAAGAATATCCCTTAAACACTTGCACGCTTGATCATTAAATCTGATGTCTTTATTGTTTACACTTTCACATTTTGAAAAAGGATTAGCTGGGAACACTTCCACAAAGGCAACAAGTGTTTTTCAGAGCAGCGAAATCAAAGATTTCATGAATATTTATTTACTCATGTGCTTTTTCCCTTCCTCAGTGTAACACAAAGCACTACTGTCCAAAACATATCAGAAAGCACAGCGAAGGCTTGGTAAAGGGCAGATTTCTAGTTTCCACTGCATTTTATAAAGAAGGATGTGGAGCTTGTGGTTTTAAAAAGCTATGAAATAAAAATCTCTAAGATATAAGTTAAACTAAAAACATTCAAAATTAGTAAATCATAATATCCAAGGATTAACTTAAAAACATGTGCTCCTGTGACAACAGCAACTGCATTTTTTTCAAATCCATGCATTTTCCTGAAGGGGCCAAAGGCTGCAGCAGTAACAGGTTAGCCACAGCCTGAAAGGCTACCATAGCATTCTGGCAGTTTGTTTTAACTGAAACCTTATCATGCAGCAATTAAAAAGAAAATCAAGGGCCAGCCAGATGGCTAAGTAGATGAAAGCACTTGCCATATAACACAGAAGACCTAAATGTGATCTCTGGAACCCACATGAGGAAGGGAAGAAATGATTCCTGAAAATTGTCCTCTAATCTCAAAGTTGTCTCCTGATTTCCACAAGTGTACTATGACAGATATAGCCACATACATCATCTACATCTACATACATGGTAAAAAACACATAAATATCAATTAGCATAATAGCAATCCAAGAGTGAAGTTTGTATCTTGCAAGACAAGGTGTATAGATGGATGCCATGTACATTACAACAAAATGATATACTTCTCTTAATACATCTCTATGTGTATAAGTTTCTATACATGATATAGAAGGAAATTCCCCCAAACTAGCATTAATTTTAAGGAAGATAGTAAGTAGAAAAAGCTTGGTAGTTGAGGAGTATTTATAATAATTTCTGAACTGTTTATAATGAAAGTCAATGCTTCTACTACTGAAGGGATTATAGACAAATTTTATCAGAATCGGTACTGCTGCACTGAATTCATACCTTAGAAGTCTTGCTGAATAAATGGTAGTCTCTTATAGTAAAAAGCTTACTGAGCAGTACTTAGAAAAACAATGAGTAATATAATAGCTAGGCCATCTTATGTGAGTGCTGGGTTTGAGATGCAAGCACAGCTCATCATAAGTACAGTCACAAGTCATTTAGCACGCAAGTTTCATATCTTCATATTCAAGCACCTTCATCCTTGTGCAACCACAGTGGATGTCCTATCGCAGGCCTAGATGCAAAGGTCAGTCATCTGACATGGCCTCTTGGCGCAATCAAGAGATGGTGAACAGAAGTTGCATTTGAATGCAGCTGACACAGAAGTCACACTCCTAATAGAATGACCAATTATTCTGAGTCAAAGGAATATACACTAAAATTATGATTACAAACATTGTAAACGTATGAACTAGTAGCAACTATCATTATTATACACAATCAAAATTTTATGTCCTATTGTTGAGATTTTACTTTGCTTACATTTATTTATTTATCATGTATATTCGAGAGTGTATATGTGTGTGTGCATGTGTATATGCACGTGTGTGTACATGTATGTGAGTGTGTGTGTGTTACAGCATATGTGTAAAGGGCAGAGGACAGCTTATGGCAGTTGATTTTTTCCTTCACTACAGGCTTTCCAGGGATTGAACTCAGCTCAAGCCTGGCAAAAAACACTTTTACCCACTGAGCTATTTGGTGGACCTGCCCTATTTTTTTTTATAACTGGCAGTTACTGTAGATCTGTTTATACCAGGATAACAATGAATATATGAATAATGTGTTGAACTGTGATAACACTAGTTGATAGGAAGTTTTCAGCTCCATGATAATCTGATTGGACCACATAACCTAATGCATGATCCCTCATTGACAAAAACTCATTATGTTGGATAATGGATGTTCTGGCTTCATGATTGTAATATTTCTTCTCATGGGCACATTCTCCTTAAAGATAGTCTGGGGCCATAAAACTATAGGACTAAGCACTAAGCCATAATAGAAAATATAGTAGAATAACATTTTAGACCCTTTTCACCGTGAGCACAAATGGGCACACAAGATTGGCCATTTCCCATGACCATCTCTGGCCTATTCCATGCATGGGCTTACCTGGCAAAAAAAGGGAACTCTGTGCATGTTTAAATTATTTTTCCCAGACTTTCTTACACCCTACTTGGGTGGATGGCAGAGAGCTGGACTAATGTGTCACTTACACATACATGCATCTTCCTGTACAGTTAGTGATATGACTGCCTGGACTCCCCTGTGTGGGGAAGAGGAGTGCAGACACACCTACTTCTGCAGAAATAGCATGCTCAGATTCTCCTCCAGTGACAAATGCTTCAACACAGAATAAGAGCCGTGATTGGGGGGGGGGGGAGAATAGGGAAAGGGCCCAAGTACCTTAATAAGAAGATCTGGTAACTTCCCTAACTTGGCCAGCGGGCTGGAAGCAAAATCAATTGATGTCACAGGAGCCAAGGCAAAGAACATTTTAATCTTTTTGGCCAGCACAGGGTTCTGCGAAAAGGCTATGAAACCTGTTGGGGAGAGGAAGATGGAACAATTGGGCCTCAGAACACACATGAAAGCTCATCCAACAGGCCTCACAGAACAAGCCCAAGAACCACAGAAGTAACCGTGCCCTTGGAGGCAAAACACTGGAAATGGATCCCTGGGACTATCTACACACCAACACTGAAAGTCAAGTGCCTATTAAACATTTGTTCTAAACCTCAGCTGACATATACATGGAAAGAAGTCCAGAGAAGAACTGAAAACATACCTTGTTCCTTCAGTAATGTGCATCCTAAGCTTCCACTTCCTCCCCTGCCCCACTCCCTACCCCTAATCACAGTGCATCCACCAGTGACTCAAGAGAATCAGAAACATTTAATCTCTCCTTGCTTTAAAACATCCTTCAGCCTTCTCCATGGTCTCCTCTTGTCCCTAGACAAGTGGTCTTGCCACTTATCCCTAGAACATCATTTGAAACAATGGGTACAAGTGAACTAATCACAAAAGAGTCAAGTGAAGAATGTCTGGCTTCACATCCCAGAGGGTGAAGTGGCTTAACCACATGTGTTGAGGGGCTGAAAAGTCTTTCTATAGTAATTCTTCTTGTAGGAGTGGACCCTAGGGAGAGCATCCTGCATGAACAAAACTAAATGGGAGAGAAAAAAACTATAGCACGGACCCATAGTTCGTCATTAGAGAAACTTGTTTGTTAAAATTATGGTCAATTTGTACTTTCTTTAAACTTTGCAAATGTGGTACTTTTCTTTATAATAAAAACATATCAGGCTAGGGTGGTAGCTCAGTTCACAGAATCTTTGCATGAGGATCTACCCAAGTCTGACCATCAGAACTCATGTATAAAAGGTCAGATTGATGGTGCATGCTTATACTCCCAGCTCTGGAGAAGTGGACACTTATGAATCTTTAGGGCTCACTGGTTACCCTGCTTAGCATAATCAGTGGGCCTCAGGCCACTAGGAGACCCTGTCTCAAAGAAACAAAAATAAAAAACCCAAAGTAGATGGTGGGTGGGGAGGAATGACCTTCAAGGATATCCTGTAGGCTTCTATGCATGCACACACACACACACACCTGTACCCACATACACATACACATACACATACAAATGCATACACACAAGAAAACACACTGTGTATAATCAGCATAAACGACAGAGACAGATATCTTTTAAAACTATAAAGGATAACCCATCACTATTGTACTTAGCTTTATTCTACTTTATTTTTTTGTAACTTATTTATTTTTGCTTGTTCTGGAGATTTTAAACCACGCACTTCCCATGGATCACTGAGTTGTATTTGAACCTTGAACTTAATTTAAAACCGTACTATTTTATTGCCTTTTTAAAGTTTCTGACCTTAGAAAACTTCCTTTTTTCTACCCTCACATCCCTATATTGCTCAAGTGGGAAAACAAAGCACAGGATTGACTTGTGTTGATTCTCTCAATTCTAAGGTATTTAACAATTTATACTGTTGAACATCCATAGACAACTTCAACTGAAAATTTCTTGTCTTATTCATAATTTCCACTCGATATTAAAAAAATGAAGTCCTGAGTTGGAACTAGCATCATTTTTTGTATCTTACTTTAAATATGTCGCCTTTCCCCACTTTTATTACATACATACCTAATGCGCCGCCTTGAGAATGACCCACATAATACACCTGTTGTTGACCGGTTTTATTCAAAATGTAGTTAATTGATGCAGGTAGGTCATATTTTGCCATCTCATCAAAACTGCAATGCAAAGAAAAAGGATGCACTGACTGAAATAGTACACAAAGCAGAACAGCAGGAGATACTAGGCAGCAAGTCACACACTGGGCACCACTGGGTAAAGCCAGAACTGAGCTCAGGACTTTGGAAGTCCCTTTGGAGTCCCTTCCAGTTGTAACTCCTTGAAGGTAACACTCTAACTTTTTACACTGTAAAACACTTTGATCCATTTTGGAATTGTCTGTGAATGTAATTTTAAAATATTATCGTATACCTGGTTTCAGGCATGTTGGTATGTGAAGTTGTAATTATTTGTTCTCATTTTATTATGTTAATATACGACAGTGCTGTTGTGCATTTGAGTAGTTTTCAGTGTTTCACTGTTACAAATAATGTGATGTTAAACATGTTCTAATACATGCTTTTTGGTAAAAGCTCTCTTTCTAATGATTCATGATCTTACGGAGGCTCACGTGCCATAACAGTAAAGCAAACCTGGAAACACCCAGATTGCCAGCACTACTTAAGATCTGGTACATAAATGTAGTCTTGAGCAAGTAGGTTTACAGGGAGGTGTGTGTGTGCATGTGTGCATATGTGTTTACATGCATATTTGTGTGCATGTGTGTGCTCTGTATATGTATTATTTGCATGTGCATATGATAGTCTACATATGTGTGCATGCATGTGTTCATGTGGTGTGTACATGTGTGTATTTATGTACATGCATACATGTGTATATGTGTGGTATATGTGTGCATGCATGTGTGTGTTCTGTGTTTTGTATATATGTGTGTATGCATATGTGTTCATGTAGTATGTGAATGCATGCACATGGGTGTGCAACAGTGTATGTGCATGTGTGTTAATGTTTGCATACATGCATGCATGTGTGCATGTGGGGGGTAGTGTATATGTGTGCATGTGTGCACTGTGTATGAACATAGTTTTATGTATATGTGCATATGCATGCATGTTCATGTGTATGTGTGTGTTATTTGAATGCATGCACATATGTGCATGTGTGTTTACATGTATGCATATATGTGTGAATGTGTATTGTGTGATACTGTGTACACATGTGTGTGTAGTGTGTATACATGTATGTACATGCAAAGTGTGTGTGATATGGTTGTGGTATGAGTATGTATATGCAAGTTCATGTTCATACTTGTCTGTTCATGTGGTGTGTATGTGTGTGTGGTGTGTGTATGTGGCTATTATGTGTGCATATGTGTGAATGTGTAGTGTATATGCATGTGTGCATGGTGTGTGCGAGCATGTGTGCTGAGGAAACACACGAACCTGTTGTTAGCAAGCACGTGCAATGCACTAGTTCTGTAGAGACTCTTTCCCTATATCCTCTATTTCAGGCCCCAGTGAATTTATTTTTTTAAAGTTTTTTTATTGTTTATTATTTATTCAATTGTGCATGTATGTGTGTGCGCGTGTGTATATATATATGTGTGTGTAGAACCACGGACGAATTCGGGAACCACCATGGACGCCTCCACCTCCTCCTTGTTTACTCTGTCCGGGGATTCACAGGCTCCGCCCTACCAGGACCAGAAACGCAGGCCACCCCCGCTTCCGCCTGGCGTCTATACATGGGGTCTAGGATCTGAACTCAGGACCTTCTGCCTGCAAGGCAGAAGCTTAACCCCTGAGCCACTTCTCCAGCCCCCCCCAGTGAATTTATGAGGCAGGTGTTCATTATCCCTATTTTATGGGTAAAGAAACAGATACAAGGGGTTTAGGCAATGTGGACAGTGTCATACCACAACTGATTGGCAGACCCACAAGTAAGGAAGGGGAAAAAAAATGAACATCTGAGTATGAGTTTACAGAAGGCAGAGAAGATCATCAGACATTTACCTAACAGTTTCCACAACACCCAGGACGCTGAACTAATGTAAGAATTTCTAGCAAAATCTAATTCTTTATTTATAATTTATCTTCCTGGTAGTTATTAAATTCATAACAATGTCTAAAACTTTTCAAGAGATTTCAGTTTCGCCTCTCCTGTTAGGAGTTTCCAAGTTACCTATCCATCTGCCTCTTTGACTACAGGCCCATGTTTCTTCCTTAAGGATGCTGAGGAAATAGACCCAAGTGGTGATTGATCACCTGCAGCGTACCTGAAAGCCCAGAATTCATCCTGAGAAACTGAAAGTGTCTTGTGTTTCCGAGACCAGGTGTTTCCCCTGCTGTTCCCCATCCACACGTCGAAACCAGCATCAGCCAGCATAAACCCCAGGCTGCTGTTGGCAAAGTTTGTGACCCAGTTACTAGAATCTGCCAGCAAGCCGTGCTGCAGATAGACGACTGGCTTGGGACCTGAAAAAGAGTTGTGTTTAGGAAGTGTTTGCCCCAACCTTCGAAACAAACAAACGTCTTTCTAAACAGACAATTGGGAAATGATTCCAAAGCAAATGATCAAATAGAAACAAATGAAAGCATCAAGGAAGCAATGTAGACCTACATAATGGGAGGAGGCTACTGCATTTTTATAGTTTGTATATAGTTTATATATATTATATAGTTAATTTATAGCCTAATTTTAATTCTAAGAGCTGACCTAAAAAGAATAGGAAAAATACTAACATTTCAGTCTCTTTTCTGTTGCAACGACAAATCACCTGAGATGCAACAATTTACCAAGAACAGAGATCTTCTGTAGTAGCCTAAAATAATGTAAAATGCTGAACATATAATGTAAGATGGGTTTTGCCTTGGCAGGCTTTTGCTTAGAGGGTTCTGCTTTGTCGGACTTTTTCTTTGGCACAGTTTGGGTTGTTTTTTTTTTTTTTTTTACTTATTGACCAATAATAAAGCCTGAAAGAACTAACCAAAGTAATTTTTTAGGAAACGGCCTTAAGACATAGAGTCACAGAATAACTGATGTCTGAGTGAGATAACCACTGACCTTAGTGTCTGCAATGCTGCTTGCTTATGCCACTGACTTTTTGCAGTCATTCATGTTTCCTGCCTCTATAAGCCTGGGTTAAACAAGGTTCTTGTGCTGTATTCTGAGAGCCGACCTCAGAATGCAGTTGCTGAGCAGCTACATAAAGTTGCTCCCCTTTTTAAACATCCGGGGGTCAAAATGGTGAAGTTGAGCAGCGCCCAAATGCATTACAGTCCCAGTTCAAGGCTCAGAAGACCACTGGCTGAGGGACCCAGATCACCAAGGGAACTTCTTGCTGTGTCATCCCATGACAGAAGGTGAAGAAGGCACATGCCAGAGAAAGGAGGAAGATCGGGTCTGTCTTTGGAAGCAAAGGGGGTCAAGAGGTATAACTACAAAAACCACAAGCACAATAAACCTGAAAAATAGAATCTGACAAGCAAGTTATGAGGCACGTTTTGGGATTTAATAGAGACAATACCGCAATCTCAAGGCCTAAGGAAAAAAGGGTGAGTGGGTGGGGAGTCACAGGTTGTATGAGTGCTGCCATTGTGTCTCACCTGAACGTTTTGTCACCAGCAGTTATTTAACCCTAAAAAACCTTGGTTTCCTCCTTAGTGAAGCAGAATAATCGAAGAACTAATGATTCATTTAGTGACTCATGTAGGACATAAAGAACAGCATTGTGCTGTCCAGAGGAAGGCACCAGAAACATGTGACCTTTACCAACACCCAGACCACTGTGTTCACAGTTCACAGTCTCCATGCAGGGAAGGGGGTGACCTGGCCCTGGAGACACAAGACCCTCCTCACCAGATCTGATCTTTTACGCACCATTGCCCTTCTTGTGATCATTCAGAAGGCAGTGATGTGGCCCATGTCAGCTGTTGTGATTTCTGTAGGAACTGAACGTCAACCCGGCACAGTAAAATGCAAATGATATTAAATAGAAAATTCCAAAAGTAAACAATTTTGTGTTTTAACTTGTGCACTACTCCAAGACACATGATAAAAATCTCAAGCTGTCTTGTTTTGTCCCCTGAGGGCATGAATCATGTTCTTTCCAGCAGGCCCACTCACACTGCTTATGCTGTCCCTCCAGCCAACATTTCATAGCTACCTTAAATGCAGATGACCTGCATGATAGCAGGTGTTGGATTTGAGATTCCTTTAGGGATGGGAAGATTACAGAGGCATAAAGGTGCCTGGTGAACTGAGTTCGATTCCTGGAGGCACACATCGTAGAAGGAGAGAACCAACTCCTGAAAATTGTCCTCCACCCTCCACTCATGCACCATGGCACATTCTCCCTCCTTCCCTACCTACCTCTGTCTCTTTCTCTCTCTCTAATAAATAGATAAAATAATTTTAAAAGACTCCTTTAGACATATTTAATAACAGCCACAAAACAAAGGAATAGTAATGCTAACACTGGATTGTTATAATGTTCTATTTTATTACTATTATGAACTTCTCACTATACTGAATTTATTCATTAAACTTTATCATAGGTACATTTGTACAGAAAATACCCAATGTCTATAGAGTTCAGTAGTGTCCATGAGTAGTATCCACTCATTTGAGGTACTGGAATGTACCACCCCTGGAGAAGGGGACAAGAAGCAACATTATCTAGTTGCAGACAGGGCACACAGAACATACACACACTCTCCAGGGCTCTGTGTGCATCACCGAGTTCACCACACAGTCACATGATGCTGAGCCACTGTTAGAAATCCTGTTCCTCCACTCTCAGAGGGAGCTGCTACCTGGTGGCCACGCCCCCTAGCGGTCACTTAGTGCTTGCAAAAGCCCGTGTCCTCAGTGGTAACGGTCAAAGTCAGAGACTGACCACACTTCCTGGATTGGGCAGACAACTGGGGATCACCTTATAAGAGAGAAGGACTATATATACCCAGATACTGCCCCACCAGCACACATACCAACCTCCCAGACCCTGTCTGCCAGCCCGCCTACCAACCTCCCAGACCCTGTCTGCCAGCCCACCTACCAACCTCCCAGACCCTGCCCCACCAGCACACCTACCAACCCTGAGCTTTAAAACCCACTTGCACCCTTTACTCTTTTCTTTTTTCCTCACCCTCTTCCCAAGACTGGTCCTGGAGGTTCTGAAACCCTATTAAAGAAAACTTCCATCTAGTCTGTGGTATTGTGCATTTTAGGGTTATATATAATATATATATGTATATGTATGTATATATGTATGTATATATATGTATGTAATATATGTATGTATATATATGTATGTATATATATACACACACATATACATATATATAATTTAATATCTTACAAAAACATCTTTCTTCTTACTTTGGCAAATAAGACTTAAAGGGAGCACTATGTTCAGGGCACACAATTAGTATGGAAATGTAGGGAATTGAACCCATGTCAAACACAACACCCTCATGTCTGGGTCAAACTGCCCTTCCAGACCACCAGAGACTATCCTCAAACAGCTTCACATCATGACAATTTGAGTTGACAGGTGACTGAATGTTGGGAATTTACTTAGCTCTGGAGGGAAGCACAGAGGACCATCAAGGAGAGTATTATCGGGGGGGGGGGGTACCCACCAACCACAGCAATACTTACACTAGCCCCCAGCATGGTTCTACCTATTATGTCCCTTGCTGAAACATCTGCTCATAATAAGCAAGCTCTGTCACCTTCCTCCTTTCCTGATAGATTAGGATATAGTCCCTGTTAGGGAGGGCTGCATGCTGATAAAGCAAGTAAAAAGACTCCCCTACGCATGCTTAATTACAGCTACAAAGCACAGGAATAAAAATGATTTTCTTATATTGGAATGTTATAATTCTATTATTGTGAATTCCTCACTATGCCTAATGTATCCATTAAACTTGAGCGATTAAAAGAAAATGTACAGTCTCCATCTACACAGGGAAAGGTACTTCCCAGGCCTTTCTGCAGCAGCAGAGCCAATATTATTCTTTTCATGTAAAAGAGGAAGAACTCCACACCTCAAGAGATGTTAAATAAAGTGCTAAAATCACACTGACAGCTGAAGAGATAGAAGCAAAACTTAGCATGGGGTTGGCACTTTTAACAGCTCACACTTCACCACCAGGTGACACAGCCTCTAGTTTTCACCTGCATAAAAAGCTGGCAGATTCCATCTGTGGCAGTCTCTGAACCTAGAAATAAAGAAGCCCTGGCCCAAATGTGACCTAGAACAAGAAACACTTTGAAGTCTCAGTGCTTTGCTCAACCCAGGCTGAGGAAAACCAAAGTATTCAGATGGAGAGGCCATGTCCCGGAGCTGGAGCAATTACAAGGCAAGTGAGTCAGAAAAAGCTTTGGCCTCTGCAATCCTCCCACGTGGTATCAAGAGGAAAACAGTAACTACCCACGCTATCATCCACCTCAGATACTGTTGCCTTAACCGCTCTGAGAGAAACACACTGGCGAGCTCAGAAGACATAGCCCAGGGGCATGATCTCTATGAGCAGCTAGGGAAATCTTCCTGACACATGACTTTTACCAGCTACCCAAGAAGAGAAGAAGCGCTGGAGGAAGGAAGGGACGGAGTGGTGTATGTTCTTTCTTTCTGCTCTGGCTCTTGCTCCACACCCACCCTGGGTATGGGAGACAAACTGTAGAGCCGACACCTATTTAAATGGCTGGTTAAGCAAAGGTCAGAAGGCATCGCCCACCTCATGCACCAGCAGAGCGTCCAGCAAGCCTGGACATGAGCTCAGCTCCACCTACCTCTGCTCAGTGCCTCTGGCCTCCGGGCATTTGTGTTAAGTTGCCTGGGCCTACTTCAAGTTACATTTACTTAAAAAGGGTTTCTTTAGAAAGGAACACTAGAAAGCAGCCAGAAGGCCAGCAAATCAACAAAGCAAAACGCAAGCCAATGGCCTTTTTCTTCTAAAGATTTAACTCATACGTCATGTTGTGCACTTGAAGCTGTGATTCAAGTAGCTCACTGGGGGATCGATCCCTGGGGAGATTTGCAGTACCCGTCCATGCTATTTCAGTTTTTCACTGCTCAGAATGTTGCCACAATCACTGGGCCATGGGGCACATAGCCTTTCAGATGCAAATGTGCCACTCTGGTGATCTCTTTGACAGGGGACTAATTGTCCAATGATGAGTGTACCTGCCTAGTGGGTATTATTTTGTGTGGATTTTTCAGTGCTGGAACAACCAACATTTCCTTGTTTAGTTACATAAAGTCTACATTATGATTACCATGGGATTGGCTTGCTCAATACTTGTTATACAAAGTCATGCTCTCAAATTCAAGGAACATCCACTCAATAGTCAGAAGCAGCCAAATGATTGCCCCTCAGCCTTGGCTGCCTTAAGCAGGAAATAAGGGCACTCACCTAGAACATAGACATCTAGATGCCTTGGAATTCACCAAAGGAATGCATTCAAAGGACAAGTTTTTCATGTCTTTGGCCTAAGCAGGAAATGAGAGCTTTTTAGCACTAATGCCCCATGACCTACTGAAGTAAGGCCAAGCAGATGGAAAAACAACCACTTCCCTCTAATGATCAATTTCTACATTTCAGTTCCCTTAAAAGGTCAGTAAACAACAAGGGCAGCTGAGCACTGTGGGACACAGCACGCATGTGCTCGGAGCAGTCACACAGTGCAAATCGGTACTGTACAGAATGAGGGTGGAAAGATACAGATGAGCAGCTAGAACAGAGAATTAAGGATGCATGTCGTCCATTGGACTCCTAAAGACTGTTGCCACACACACACACACACACACACACACACACACACACACGCACACACAGAAAGAAAATCACATAATTATAGTTAAGCTTTAGGCTACTGCACCTGGAAAGCCACACAGAACAAAGTCAGGGAGACTGGCAGGAAGAGAGAGCAGTCGGCCGAGCTTACAAGAGGCCACTGGCAGAGGAGATTCAAGGCTCCCTGTGTTCATGTAGAAGCCAGTGACACCTAAGTGAGGTCACACATCCTGTCAAAAGAGCCACAGCAATGCAGCAAGGGGACTCAAAGGAGCTCACCATTCAGCTGTAAACTCAAGTTTCCTAAAGAAGTTCTGCCATTCCGATAAACTGGTGCTTCGACATATCATTGTAATGACAGGTATAATCATTGTAATTACAGGTGAAGAGTAAAGATTTTTTTCGTCATTTTGTGTGTATTGAAAGCATTAATTTCACAAAACATAAGAATGCTCAACTTTCACAGTCTGAAATTCTTTTTCCTTGACATATGGGGAGTCTCACGAAAGGAAGCCACTCTAGTCTCTTACAGCTTCCGAACGGGTTCAGGTACCCAAGGCCAGGTGTGGTCAGGACAGGTAAGAAGGATAGACAATGGGCTATCGTATGGGTGACCTATTACTAGGAGCCAAGGCTGAGGATGGAGCTTGGCAGCAGTGTGCTTGCCCAGAAAGCGTGAGAACCTGGAATCAATCCTCTGCATTGAAAAAAAAAGGAGGGAGGATGAATTTGTAGTTTCTAGCCTAGGTTACTAGGAGGGTGACAGTGCTCTTAATAGGCAGTCAGGAGGAGAAGTGACATTCATGAGAAGGACATTCACTTGGTAAGCTCTTCTGGTCTGTCTGACTCTCATGAGGCAGAATCGCAGCACTGGCCACCATGCTCCTGAGTAGACATGAAAGACAATGAAGAGCCTTGTCCTGTCCTGGGACTTGGACTGTGGCCATTGGACAAGCACCTATGCAGGTCTCAGGAAAAAGCACAATTACTTCAGGGAACTGAGTCACGAGTCACAGAGTTCTTGGAAAAGTCCCCTCTGAAGTAGGCTCATAACAAGTACTAGATACAGATCACCGACTCCGCCCACCTCTACCTCAGGGAAGGGAGCCGTGCTCTTCAGAAGGAGAAGGTGGGATCTTAATAACAGGGCCAGACTCAACTCAGGACACCTCCAGTGTAAGTTCCTCATTCTGCAGAGGACATTCACTTCTCCCCTGAGCTTACAGACACAGCAAGACTTTATAGCCATGCTGTAGGACTGGATATCTTCGTCTGCCATGGAGTGACACCCACACATAGGGCAGGCATAGGGCAGGAGCCCCCACATGCTTAACTTGCAGCGTGGAAAGGGAAGGCTGGAGGTAGATGTAGAAAAAAAACAGGGGTTCTATTTCCACAGAGGTTCCCAGCACCTTTAACAACAGCTCACGTTACGATTTAATCAACAAACTACTTTATAAGATGTAATATTTGCATCGATTTTTCTCTGCATGGGGTCTGAAATCTGTACATAGGAGATTTTGTTTGTTTGTTTGTTTTCGCATGTGTGTGTGAGACTGTGGGGGTGTGGCTGTGGGGGCCCAAGGGTGACATTGGGAATCATCCTAGATAGCTCTCCTTCTTATTGCTTTACTCTGGGGTTTCTCGGGTTCTGCCTTACAAAGCCAGAACTGCAGACTACTGCCATATGTGCCCAGCATTTTTATGTGGAATCTGGGGATCTAAACTCAGAACCTTTTGCTTGTGAGGCAAAGGCTTGAACCCCTGAGAGAGCACCCCTGCCCTTGGTTTTATTTTGTTTTTTTAAATAGGAAGGACACCTAGATCCTACTCTCATCCTGGTATAAAATAGATGCTTCACATGTTTGAGAGCAGGAAAAACTAGAAGTGTGCTGTGTCTCTTCAGTCATTTTGCAGAAGATTGATATGAGAGAAGCTTAAGAGTCAAGAGTTGCAGACATTAAAAAAAAATCAAGATTACTTTCTCAATTAAGTTTCTAAAAGTGCCATAGTCCCTTACAAGCACTGCTTAATACATAAAACAGTTTTGGTGCAAAGCTCACAGGAGCCAGGCTTGTTAAATTTGCTTTGAGAGTCATTTGAGATGCACTTGAGGTAAAGAAAGACCTTCTTCCCAGATAAAACCATCACTGAACAGAGAGGCATCCAATCACCTTAACCTAAACCTCACTTTTCTGAGAAAGACTTCTAGGAACAGAAAATGCTTGACAGTCTGGAGATGATTCAATGAAGAGCTTTTATTTATCTGTTCAACAATTTGGGATAATCTGTCTGAAATTCTTTAACCTATACTTGAAACTACAATTTAATGTTTGAGGTAGAAAACCTTCAAGAACTTCTATATTATCCCTAGGTGAGATTGGTTTATTAGCATTAGCACACATGGAAACAATGTAACAGAATCTGTGGAAAACATAATTCCTATGTCTTTTGACTTCCAAATTCCCTCCTGGAAAATATATCTTATAAAATAAACTTGCACATATATAGGGGCTAGGGGAAAACAATACTTTTAGAAAAAACTGAAATAAACACAAATGCTCATTAATAGAATGTTTGTTAAGTAAATCACAATCCACTTATACGATAGGATATTATGGTTTTTAGAGCAAGCATCCTATTTGTCTGAGAAACTGTTCATGATTTTTTAAAAAAAATTCAAATTTTGTGTGTGCAATTAAACCAGATAAGAAATACTTCAAAGAACAAGATGTTTTTGCATTTTACGACACTTTATGGCAATGGTTAAATAAGAATTCATATTTGTATTCATTTCTGATGTGAGTTTTGGAGGTAAAAAGATGGAAACTAAAAGTGTAAAGATTTAAGAAAATAATTTAAAATGGAGAGATGCAGAAAAGAGTATTTTGTCATGTAACTTTCTATTCTCTCTGATGTTTGCACTATATGAGTACTTTGCCTACTCAAAAAAACTGACAATTTTTAAACAACAAAAATGTAATGCTTATGTTTCATTAAAAAAATACTTCCTCAATGATGAAGAAGGGAGAGCCATGTGGAGGTCTGCTGTGACTTAGTTGGCCAGCCGGCCGGCCAGCCAGCCAGCCATTCCATCTCCACCATGAAGAATCTATTTCCCCTCTGGAACTGTAAGTTGAATAAATCTCCCTTCTCCCATAAGTTGTTTGACTTTGAGTGTTCTCTCACAGCAATAATAAAGAGTAATAGTTGCAAAAATTGGTACCGAGTTGTGGGGTATTGCTGTGAGATTAAGAGCATTTGGTACCATAATGTGAAACTGTGAAGTGGAGAGAAGTTGGTACCCAGCAGTATGGCCAATGCTGTGATGTGGCTAGTGTGCCTTTGGAACTGTTTGTTGGGAGAAATATGGAGAACTTTGGGACTTTGTGCTGGGAAAGTCTTTGCATCTTGGCAATGGTGTCAAATGGGCCTTTCTCATCAGAGCTCCGAAGAGAGTAATGCTGTGAGACATGCAGGCAGTGGAAGCCCAGCTTGTGATGGTCCAGAGGGGAACAGAGACTGTGTTTGCAACTGGACGAGTGACACATGGAGCCATGTGTTGGCAGAGAGTTTAGTGAAGTTTTGCCCTCTTCCTGAAAGCTTGCCTGAAGTTAAACTGGAGTGATTGACAGAGGAATTTCAAAGCAATGTAGTCCTGACAATGGGATATGGCTACTTTTTAGTTGTCTTCAGAGTTATGAAAAAGAACAAGGAATCAGGCAGGAAGAAGTAGTAACTGTAAGATCTGGTGATAAAAATGCTATGGCTAACTGTAAGATCTGGTGATAAAAAATGCAATGGCAAACTTAAAGAGTTGAGCCAGGAAGAAGCAGAAGACAAAATGTCCACTGTTAAAGACATTAGCTCCAATAGTAAATCAAAGCCTGCTCTCAAGTTGGATAATAGGAGAGGCTGTGGCCTGAGGGGAAGATTCTCAGAGAAGGCTCCCACCCATAAGAATTCAAATTCTTTTGTAAGGAATGAGCTGAAGGGTGAAGTTCTAAAGCAAGATTCTGTTTTTCCTGCAAAGCAACTGCCCAGGAATGAAAAAGAAAGGGGTCAATCTCTAAACCAAGGAAACAGCAAAACTTGGCAAAGTCGTCCATGTGGTTCTGGTTTTAAAGGCATCAGTAATGCAAGAGGGAAGAGATCGTGGAGTCCTCTAAGATTTCAAAAAATGGCAGAATCCAGGCAGCATGAGGCAAGAAGCCTACATTTTAGAGGCCTAAGAAGGGCAGGTTGTGCTCTCGAATTAAAGCCTAGTTTGCCAGACACAATATGGGACATCTACCAAGGAAAGCGGTATACCTGGAAGGAATCAGCCCAAGAGAGTGATATGTTCTACAGGCAGCTGTATTGGAGGCATGGAAGCAAAGCCCTTTGGAAATGAGATGACTTCAACGAGAGGCTCACCTGTTATACTTGGAACTACAGGATTTGGAGTTTATCCTACTGTTTTTTGGTCTTGCTATGTGTTAATCTTTCCTGGATATGTCCCTGTTCCTTCCTTTTGGAATGGGAATGTTTATTCTGTGCCATTGTATGTTGGAGGTATGTAACTTGTTTGATTTTACAGAAAACTTTGGACTTTAGATTTTGGGACTATGTTGAGACTACTAATGTACACTGTACTGAGACTTTCATAATGCATGTGTGGTTGTACATGGATATTATGTTAGGCAGAACTATGAATCTTACTGTTTTTATTTGGAGATTTATAATGGCCTAAGGAAATATGATTTGGTGTAAAAAAAAAAAAATGATGAAGAAGGGAGCTCTCCTACATTGCTGGTGGGAATGCAGGCTTATACAACCACTCTGGCAATTGGTATGGTGATTTCTAAAGAAGTTAAAGATTGAAATGCCATATGACCCTGCTATTCCACTTCTGGGAATAATCCCCCATAAAGCAAAAAAAAAAAAAAATTCACCTCAATGACACAAACACAACCATGTTCATAGCAACACTATTTACAGTGGCAAAGTCATGGAATCAACCCAAATGCCTAACAGTTGACGAGTGGATCAGGAAAATGTGGTACATTTATACAATGGAATACTTCTCACCCATCAAAAAAGATGAATTAATGTAATTTGCCGGGAAGTATCCCAGACACAGAAAATTAATTGCCATATGTACTCCCTAATAGGTGGATCCTAGTACCAAACCTACTTAGTGACATATTCAAAGGCAAATCTCTGTAATACCTACAGTAATTGCAAAGATTATAAACAGGAGGGACGGGGAAGGAGGCCCCCTCCAGAAATATGGAGACAGGAGTCATGCTACAGTAGAGAAAATAGGTCACCATCAAGTATTACAAGTAAATAGTGAGACATCTGGTTAACCTCACTCACTTTCCTTCCTGGTCACTTGCGAGTGAGGAGGTTTGATCTCACCAGTCAGGGAGGGTATAGTGTCTGGCAGATAGATGGTAACCATCCTGTAAATGGGAGACTGACCTCTGCCCCTCACTGCAGTCTCCAACTCCTATTCCATCTACCTTTAAATCTATTCTTATAGTAAGACTCCATTTTAATAGCCTTTTATCTCTGGCTAAAAGGTGATCTCTAATACCAATCAGGATGGAGCCAAGGGCAATGCAGGAAAAGCAAAACTGAAAATAACAACAAACCATAATTCAGAACATCAGAGACCCTACATTAATCACCTGGGACCAGACCAGCCAAATCTCTCCCCATCCTAAAGCTCAGGGAAATTTGCAGAACAGGGGGCGCTAAGATTGTAAGAGCCTAAAGATGGGGAGGAGCAACGACGCGCAAGATACTCCAAACAAGTTAGGGCCACAGTAGCCATAATTGGACTTTGCATGACCTGTGCAATGACTGACATGTCAATGACCCCCCAAAGTCTAGCATGGATCACAGGCACTAGGATCTTACAGGCAAGAAGTTAACAGTCACAATAGTATTCCCATACTAAGGAGGAGCCCAAGAAAGGGCTCTGGGCAATGCCTCTGAGTCTTTACACCTCACTAGAGTGGAGGAGGCAGAGGGAATTTTGACATTCACACTAAAAAATGTTCCAGGGAATGGGAGAGGGAGAAGAGGGGGGACTGGGAGAAAGGGAGGGAGGAGGTGAAAGGAAAGGGGAAAAGGGGGGCGAGTGCAAAGGAGACTGGGGAGGGGTGGAAGGAGAGAGGGGACCACAGTACCTATTAAGCTTGTATGATTGGGAAAAATAAATAGATATAATAATAAAAAACTAGAAAATATGTAAGAAGTGAATATGTTTCTAGACACAAGTGACCTATCAAAATAAAATTATGAAGTTATAAGCAATTTAAATAGATCCATGAGAGCAAGATGGAAGCAATATGTCATGGTTTAAATGTGAAATTCCCCCACAGTTCATGTGTTTGAATACTTGATTCCAACTGGTGGTGCTTGTTGGGGAGGTAACACCCCCCCTTAAGAGGTAGAGACTTGCTGGAAGACATGTGTCATTGGTGACAGGAAAGGGGCTCAAGAATTGATAATCTAGCGCTCTCTCTCTTTCTCTCTCTGTCCTCTACCTCTTTCTGTCTCTCTCTCTTTCTCTCTCTGTCTCTCTCCTTCTCTCCCTCTTTTTCCCTTCCTTTTTCCCTCCCTCCTCAAGGAGAAGAAGCCTCCTGCTTCTCCGTTATACCTTGTGTATGTGTCCAGCCTGCTGCCGAACATGATGGATTCCTCCTCCTCTGTTACCATAATCCAAATAAACTTTTTCTCCCTTAAAAAAATGCTTCCTTGAGAAACAGAGGAAGGACACGTTTTGGCATATTTGGAAAGGAACTTGGCCTTAGAACCTAGCACAAGATATAAAATTAGATCAGTCATTCTTACTTCTTTAAAAACATGACCTTTGACTTGCTTACTTAATACTTTGGCCTAAAGCTAATCCTGTTTCACTGTTTTGTAAGAAAATCTGAATTTGGTTACCTATTCCCACCATGCAGTTATCTTCAGGAGCTTGCTATTCTATCTTGCCAAAGAAAACAACCATACCTTTGTCAAAATGCTTCTTCCTCCCATGAGGGATTCGATGAAGGCACAGAATATATTCATCATCTGTCACAATGAAGTGTTCCTCACTAGGGAATCCCCAGTAATTGATAATCTCAGTCTGAGGAAAGAAAGGACAATTGACAATCTATGGACAGGATCTAATTCAATCTCTCACATTAACAGGCAATGAAAAGAGTAAATTGCAATGACAATTTCCAGGTTTTCCTATGAAATCAACTGCTATCTGTGTCTACTCAATATAGAGGTCAACATTCCAAAGCAAGTGCAAATCTTCCATACTCACAGATACATTGCAATACTAACATGTTCTATACCAAGTAAGTCTAATTTGGGGTTTCCTTGCTTCCGTGCTGACCATCCAGCACAATTAAACACTTATTTCTTTCCTAAATATGTCAGCTAACAATATCCTTGTTTTAAAGCTCCCGTCCAAGGATATAAGGCCTGAAAAAATACATTTTCATCCATGAACCAAAACATTTTTTCTTAGCATATCAAAATGCAGTTGCAGAAAAAATGACAAACAGGAGATTGTGATCAAACTCAATTTTCCAGGAGTAAAGATCCATAGAGCAATTGCCAAATGGGGCTGAGTCAGATAAGTTAATCAATTACTCAGACCAATGTACATAGTTGTTTATTTACCTCTCTGCCAGCAATACTTATTCCTAAAGGAAGGGGTGTGTTTAAAGAAAGGGAAGGAAAATGAAAGACATGGGCCAATAATATTAACTTACATTAAAGCCTGTCAACATGCCGTACTATGTTGACACACAAAGACTTTTTCTCAAGTCTCCAGAGTCTATTCTTCAGCTAGGCCACTGCTTCTTCTATTTTAAAGCTGTTATTCTTTTAATTACCTATACTTCTCCCTTAATTTATAATTAAATGGGTATTTCCAAATTTGATTGTTTATAAGTTAATAATTTTGAAATGCTTTTTGCTTATGTCTTCTAATTTTTTCAGATACTTTCACAATTGTATTGAATTATGTCCCCCTGAGCATTCTTAATCACAGCCTTTGTCAGTAAAGGCTTTCATGCAAAGTTCTTGGCATATTTTTATCAGCTTTAAGCAAATCCTTCAAGACCAAGACTCATCATTTATCTTAAGCAGTAGACAGTTTTCAACAGTCATAAGAAGCACATTGCATATCATTGTCAGCTTGACAAATGCATCTGTGATTCAGAGAGAACACAAATCCTAATGAGCTATACAGAGATTAGAGTTAGGGCTTTATACAGCCCATACAACTGTCACTGTATTTAAGAAAAGAACATTTGTCAGCGTTGCATTTTAAAACACAAGACTTAGACAAACTTACCACATTCATGTTTGCTTCAGGATTCACAGCTGACACCTTCCCTCCGGACCCTTGGAAAAGCAAGATCCCAAGGACCAAGCCAATCTGCAGGTTCAAGGGCTTCATCTTCCTTCAACAGAAAACAATCAATTGCTATTGACCTGAATTTTGTTACACAAAAATGTATTGGCAGGCTAATGTTTTTTTAAAGTCCTGAAACAAATTTAGGGCATAGAGCTTAAGTGGAAGGCATAAAACAAATGACTCCAGCCATCTCTAGAAGGGGAAAATGAAGAATTCTGTTTTACTAAGAAGACTGCAGAACAACCACCCTCCCCCAGCTAATATATACTGTCCAAATTCCCACTTGGCCACAAGGGTAAACAGACTCTTCCTAGAGAAGAAGACAGTAGGATAAGAAAGAAGAAAAGTCATCTAGTCCCAGACCTGTCCACTGCCTTTTCCCCTCTGCTTGTCATTTAAACATGGAAGTTCATCCAACACTACCTCTTCTCTCTCCCTTTCTATTCACTTCTTGCCCCCAAATTATATGTCAGGATTCAAAATTGCCATTCACGCGAACAGAAATGAAAGAGAAAAAAGAAAGGCCCACCCTCTGTCTCCTGAAGCTCTCCAGCTATCAGCGAAGACCACCCCAGTTTCTGACAGTAATGGGTCAAGATCACAGTGATGCAAAGACTTGGGGGTTGTTAAAAGTCAGTCTTCAGACTCCCACCTTGAGGTAAGAAATGTTGGGACTACAACTCCAAGTCTTTAAAAAGAATACATAAAGTATCTTTAAAAGATGTTGTGTGGACTCCCAAAGAGTCTATACATTAATTATAGTAGCTTTGTGAATAATAGTCAAAGGTTGAGGGGGAAAAAAGCCAAACTGAATGGATGAATGAATAAACAAATTCTATTAAATGCATACTTAACTTAGTAATAGAAAGGAATAAAGGAATGAATACACAACATGGACAAATCTCAAAACAATTAGTTTCCATCAAAGGAGTAGGAGAAGAGAGAATTAATCCCACTTAGCAAAACGTCAGGAAAATGCAACCTAGTCTGTATTGACAGGTCCCAGATCAATGACTGGGGAGAAGAAAGAGCAGAAGGGCGCAGTGCCCCAGGCCCAAGGATCTTTTCAGGGTGATGTGTACATTCATAATACCAAATGTACTGACTTGGAAGATGGATACATTTATTCACCTATCTCAGGAAAAAGATTCCCAGGAGACTGCAGAGGTGAATGGTCACTTTTCTCTGAATGAAATTCTGCCCGGAGTCATTTTTCCAATAGTGAATCCCTGAATTCTAGACAGCAGAGACCAGAATATTATCTTGAGTTTGCTTTGGTGAAGCAAGCCTCCTGTTCTGAATTACCACTTTCTTTGAATAAAGAGCCTCAGCACAGCCCTAGGTTACCTTCATAAGAAGCAGACTTCAGGGGAAGGGGGGGAGAAAGCTTATTAGCAAAGTTTAAGTCAACGGCAGTAGCTCCATTCTGCTGAACCTGGGCCAGTAGGCCAAGAAATACGCACTCGTTAAAGCGACAGGAGATAGTTGTATGGAAATGTCATCCGGTTAATTTTTCCCTCCAACACTACACCATTTCTCCATGCACTTGATAAGGGAGTCTAGTCAAAGCGATAGTGCGGGGAATGAAATAGCGCTCTGGGCCGTGCTCGGTGTCTAGCTCTTTATCTCAGCCCTTTCGACTTTGGAACTATCCGATTAATTACACGTTGCCTTTACTTCGCTGCACGATTCAGAAGGAAGGCAGAGTCGAAGAAGTCAGGTTCAACTTTTTTCCCCCAAGCGAGTCATGTGCTGTCAAATGAACAGCACAACTTTTGCAAACGCAGTGTGTCACTCTGGAAACTGCTAAGCTTTGAAAAAGCCCAGCCCGCAGGCAGGGTTTCCAAGCGGTCCAGCTGCCCCTCCACCGTCCCCGGCGGCACCATTAAGTACATTTTTCAGGACACTAGGGTTCAGTGCTGGGCGGTGAAGTAGCACTGTCGCCGGGTTTGAACCGGTACCCGAGCCCAGGTCTGCGACTGCCCACACGGTTGCCAGCGGTGCCTGGAGAAGCCAGCGGGAGGAAAGGACCGAGGAGGGCTGAGCGGCGGCATCCCGCCTGTCCCCCAGCCCCGCGGCTCTGGGCACTTCCTGTGAGCCGCGATCGCGCCTGTCCGGGAAGACGCGGGCGCCCAGGGAAAGACAGACCACGTCCTGGGGAGCGATCCAGGGCAGCACCGTCCCCAGGGCGCCCGCGGGTCCCCACCCGCAGGACGCTCCGGGCGAGGACGGAGCCCGATCGCCCCAGCGCGATCCTTCCCTCCGGGCTGCAGCCCCGCGCTGCCCGCTCCCAGCTCAAGCACTCACCCCGAGCCGACCTCCCAACGCGGTCCGCGGCCACAGTGTCCAACCCAGGGCGCGGGGTGACAGTCACCCTAGAACCCACCGGGGAGCCCCCCCCCCGGTAGGCTGGCCCGGGTCGCTCAGGCCTTCCATGCAGCCAATCAGAGCAGCCCAACACCGGGAAGTGCTCCAGACTCCGCCCCCTCTGGACCCGCAGCCTGGAAGCTGGCGACAAGCATGCCCTGGGGAGCATGCGCCGTGCAAGCGCTGGGGAGGCCTGGCCGGCACCCTGCAGGGCACCGGGGGTCTCTTGCTGTCTCCTGCCCCCGACTGGCACCGTCTGCAGCGACAGAGGGAAGAACTGCTTAAACTTTTTCCACTTTTCAGCCCAGAAATTTTCGTGTAGTCTCCAGTAGATTAATACGTAAAATAGAGATACAAATCAAGCTGAAAATGAATCCAAAGATATTATTCTAAACCAATTCTTTGTTGATATCCATAGGATGTTGCCATCTATTAAAAACAGTAACAACTGTGTATGATAGTGAGATAAATACCTTTTTTTTTATTTTTACAGAAAGAAGTCCAAAATTCCTTTAGCTATTTTTTTTAAAGGAAGTCAGCAACCCAGACAGGAATCTTTAAAATAAACATTCTAGAACAACTCGATCCAAGGATATATTAACTTGATACACACACCCTGAGAGATGATGGTAGTAAAATATTAAAGGTCTTTGTTTTTCATAATTAAAAGATTGAATTTACATAAGAACAGAAAATTGGTGCAACGAAAACCCTGCAGTTCATAATATGCAATAGTCTCAGGTCTGAGCTGGTGTGTTTTGGGCAGTGTTTGCGCCTCGTGTTGCATGGTGTGGTTGGCATGTGTACTCGGCACCGGGGCTGCTATGAAATTATGCACTAAAGCACCTAGCTCAAATTCATTACACTTGATTTTGAATTAATATTTAGCTGTTGTGTATTCAGAAGTCATTTGCCACTGCCTAATTATTTTGTGACCCTACGCGGTTTAAAAAGTTGAGACACAAATTGTATAAGTGAAAAAAAAATTACCTGTACCTTATAACAAGCTTTACATGGAAACTAATGTGAAGCTATCTTGTTGCACATGTTATTTTGTAATTACTATTAATTATTCATGAAAAGGGGAGAATATGATATTCAGGATGTGCATATTGTTTATTAATAATGTTATTTAATGAAAAATTGATTGAGTGCCTACTACTTGCCTCGCATTATTAATTCTGTGGGCATAGCTGCCAAAGTCCCCATTCTGATAGGAAGAGACACACTGAATAAATATAGACGCTTGAGGAGGTGTACCATAAATACCTCTTCTTCTTATAGGTCCCTATTCATGAATAAGAGTCAGAGTCTAACTGGAACCTGGAACAGGGAGAGACTGGGGAGAGATGCCACAATGCTGTGGTGTCTGACTTACCCTGTCAACCACAGTATTTGTTGGGTGGTATACAAGGAAATAGAAGCCAACACTGTACTCAAGTTTACAACGCAAACTCCTACCAGTTTCTGTTAATAAAATTGCATTCTTCTAATAGGCAACTTACAGGTTAACAACAAATTCTTCAAAACAGCAAGTCTCAGGAAAACGTGTCTTCAGCATGCAAGTGTTCCTTGATCCTGGTACAGGCCATCATGAGAACAGATCTGTGTGCAAGGCTCTTCTCCGGAGACTCCACGTGCAGAGCAGCAGGAGACAGCATGATGTCTGTCCCAGGCCTCTGACTGCATGCTGCCAACAGTGATAGAGTGCTGTGGAGAACAGTAAGGCAGGGTGAAGGATGAGAAAAAGGATGCTATGATACATATATGATCACAGAGGTGATGCACACATGATATATGCTATATATTATTACTACATATTAGCATGCTATGATACATGCTATATATTATTAATATGTATTAACATGTTATTATATATATATTAATATATATATATCAGAAAAGGACTCGAAAGAAGTAGCATCTGAAACAGACAGAAGAAGATGACTGAGAGCTAGGTGGGTGCTGGGAAAAGATACTGGGGCAACGCCAGCAAGAGCAGAGGCTCTGAGTCCGAAGTGCTTCTGGGGGGCTTCTAACAGGAGCCGCGAGATGGCAGCCGCTGAAACGGAGTGAGCACCAGGAGGCAGCACCAAGTACCCGAGGTAGCTGGTGGCTTGAGCTCGGGTGTCCAGATACCCCCTTTTCTGCCAGCCAGGAAGTCAGTGAGGGTTTCTAAGTAGAAGACCGTGCGATCTGGTTTCAGAAAGATCTGTCTGGTGACTGAGGTCAAAGCGGTGAGCCAATCATGCTATGGCAGCAATCCAAGTTAACAGTTAGTAATGGCTTCAACAAAAGGAGTAATAGCCAGCGGAGGGGGAGAGCGGTCAGCTCTAGATATGCTTGTGAGGAGACAACAGGATTTGCTTGTGCCGTAGACTATATCTGAAAGATGAACAGGGCAGGGTGGTTCTACCGCATTCATCGAAACAGAGGCGCCACAAGCTGAAATGGAGACCAAACCAGGTCAAGCAGTCAAGGGGGAAATGGAGCTGCTGTCAACACGCTGGTTTTGAGATGTGGCCAGGTAAGGCCACAGCAGAAAAGGAAGGCCCTGGGAATGCTGTGTGCAGAAGAAATGGTTACAGGGTCAAGGCGTTGCTGGGAAGTGGAACCCAGTGGGCACACTGTGTCCCAGAGGTTACCGGAGGCAGAGAAATTATTGAGACATCACGGGAAGAAGAAAAGTGTGGTCAGAGACCAGAGGTTGAGCAACAGCCTCTGCCAGAGACATGCCCAGGAACAAATCATGAATTGCAAGAGCAGGGTCTCCCCCTCACTCTGCCCTCCATCCTGAAGATCTACCTAGACAGATGGCAGCCTGAAGAAGCTGCCAAAGCAGCCTAAAAATGTAGGCCCTTCCACTCCCTGAGACAGATGCCGGGCAGCCCAGAGAAGGATAGAGAAAGGATCTGAATCCAATAGGCAAGGGTCGACCATCATCCACACAGATATGTTGAGGAAAGCTAAGATATGAAGGACTAAACTTCAAAGTCAGGTTCTAGACTCGAGCTACAATTTGGGAAGTGCCGCCTCCTTATCCAAACATCCTGGTGGTCAAGGTCCCAGCATGGCAGAATATCATTTCAAGGAAACATTTTCTGGAAAAAGGACATGGCATTATTTGAAATAAATTAGAAAAATAAGGAAAATATGGGAATAGTAAGGCCTTGGTGTTACTGCCTGCCTTAGTGTTACTGTCTGGTTCTTGCCTAAAGCCTGATGGCTGGGGAGTGACACGTTATCATCTAAATGGACAGGTGCTAGGTGCTAGGGGCTCTCCCTATGTAAAGTAAGTTTTGCCTCTGGCAGGAAGATTCCTCCCTTCTACCTCCTGCATGTTCTTAGATCTTTTTGTTGTTGTTGTTGTTGTTTTTCTCAGTACCCTTCCACACACATTTGATGTTTATACATAAACCAGAGAAAATCTGCTCTGAAACATTCATTGTCCCTTTGCTTTTAGCAACTGAGTGTCATGCCTGCTTTAACTCTACCTGGAGACATCATGTCTGTCCCAACGCAGAAAATATATGTCACCTCTGCTCTTCCTTTATTACCTGGAATGACTATGTTTTATATAATCCTGTGAAGAATTTGGTCCTGGTTTTTTTTTGATGTTTTCTCTATGGGCGTAGTGACACATCCTCTGGCCTTTACTCGTGATTTTCTAAAGTATATAAACGCTGCTAAAAATTTCAATAAGGAGTTCAGATTCACTCGGCCCAGAGAGCTGTGTGTCTGTCTCCATTCGCCAAAGCCTTGCCCACCTTGTCGAGGGGAGCCCTGGATCCGAGGTTGCAGCTTGGACAGCAACAGGGAAGAATGAGGTTAGACACAGTACTTCAAGCCATTAGCCCAACTGAGATTTCCTGAGAAGTCAACTTAAACAGGCTATATGCAGAGACACAGCAAGTATACAAGCTGAGAAAATGGTTGGAGAACACTGAATGCTGACTTGATACAAGAAGAAGGCGAGCCAAGCACTGAGGCCGGAGTAGCTGAACCCATGACGGAGACATGACTGTCCAAACCAGGATGACCTGCGCAGACCTTCCCCTAGGGACTTCAGTCTTCAACAAGAGCTCCATTTTCCTGGGTTACAAAAAAAGAAACAGGTCTTAGAAAGGTTATTTCTTGCAAGACTGAAGAAAAAGACAAAGGCAAAAAGCTGGGATTATGTGGTCTACTAGCTCAGATGGAGACTAATAACAACCATTTGGCCAGACATGTTTATTTTATAGACAAACTAAATCATAATGCTGCATTAGCAGGATACAAGGACCTGGGAGCCAGGAGACTGTCCAGAGGACAATTCACTCTGAAAAGAGGTCAAAACCAAGTCCAACACCTTATCTGGAGAAATTGGCAGACAGGACTTTGCCCAAAGCTCTGCTCCTGCTTGGCTTTGAGGAACTGGCTTTGTTCAAGGCCATATCTTTGCTCCAGCTTTGAGACAGCAAGGTTTTGCTCCTAGTCACATGCTGACTAGAACAAGGCAGGTGGGCTTTGCCCATCACCATGTCCTCTCTCCAACATTGCCTGTCCAGGATCTGTTCATGACATGGTTTTGCCTTCTACATTGCAGGTACTCTGTACAATTTCTGCCCTACATCACCGAGAGAGAAAGTGATGCTTCCCAAAATGCAACCCAGGAAAACTAAATCCATTTCATGGTCTGTGAATGAAAGAACCATCAAAATTCTACCAAGAAGTTTCTCCATCCAGGCAAAGACAGCTTCCAGCTTCTTCCTTCAGGCCGTCATAAACCACAATGACCCATGGGAGAAAGTCGTGTGGAAAACAAGAAGCCGATGATTATGGACATAGGACTCAGGACTTGTTCTCTCTCTCTCTCTCTCTCTCTCTCTCTCTCTCTCTCTCTCTCTCTCTCTCTCTGTGTGTGTGTGTGTGTGTGTGTGTGTGTGTGTGTGTGTTGTGTTGTTGGGAATAGAAGTCATGGTAGCAAAGAACTACAGTCAAGCCCCAGGATGGGCATTTTCTATTAGTGGCCAGACGAACAAAGACCAAAACAATAATAATAATACTATCTTCAGTTCTCTTTCCAGCCAAGATGGAATCAGAGACCAGATTTATTATCCCACTTGACACGGTAAAGAGAAACTCCAACATAGATGTTGACAGTCTCATGATGAAGGACACAGAAGGCAGGAGAGCAATCTCAGTGGGAAGGAAAACAAGTGACGTGAGCCCTGCCTCGTCCAGAGATTACCTAGAGAGAAGTGCCAGCCTGCCGCACAGATAGCAGAAGTCTGAGCAAACGCCAGCAGACCTGCAAGCTCTGGGTTCAACAAGGGACTCAGCGTCAACAACAAGGATAATAATAATAATAATAATAATAATAATAATAATGTGAAGAGAGTTAGAGAAGGACACATTCAACACCAGTGTCTGGCCTGTATACCTGCGGGCACTATGCGCACATACATGCAACACACACAACTCTATTTTGAGCGTTAAGTTCTCTCCTGGCAGTTGGGGATTTATGGCTGCTCTCCTCAAGAAAGTTGGGCAGCCCAAGTTCCTGGTTCCTACGAAGACTTCTCTCCTAGCCTGAAGAGGAGAGGCTGCACAAGTATGGAAAACAACAGACTGAGCCCTCTTCAACTATTAAAGCTGATGCTGGGCTGAGGACGTGGCTCAGTTGGTAGAGTGCCTGCCAGCATGCAGGAAGCCCTGGGTTCGAGCCCTGGTACCGCATAATACAGGTGTGGTGGCCCTCACTTGTGATCCCAGCACTCCGGAAAGTGGAGTAGGATGATCAGAAGTTCTAGGTCATCCTCCCTTGACCCCAGGATAGATGAAACCTTATCTCAAAAACAAGACAAAAACTCTGAATGTTGCTTTGACCTTCACTGCCTGGAGGGGGCAGCAGTTCCCCTAAGAAGACTGGTTCTGCATTCTGCGTTCTGCATTCTGAATTTTACATTCTACACTCTACATTCTATATTCTACATCCTACATTCTACAAAGGAGCCATTCCACACCCTGGTAGCCAGGGCCCCTGGGTCTCTGCAGTCCATTCCATTGTCTGTGCTTGCTCAATCCCTCAAACACCCAGTCCCTCACACGCATCTCAGTGTTTGAGTTCAAGGCACTCCATCTGTGTGTTCAATGTATTCTAGGGCTACCTTCCCTCTCTAAGGGAGACATCCTCAGTGTGAGTTAAATCCTGAAGAAACGTTTGTTGGTATACAGTTGGAACAAAGCAAAGAACAGAGAGAAAGAGAAAGAGAGACAGAGAGAGAAGAAGAAATGTCCAAGGGAGAACAGTATTCTGGATACCAGGACTCTCCCGACTTTAGCCTGTGATGGAAGAAGTCAGGGCTGACTCTTTGTAGTATTCTGGACTTTCCAGTTAATTAATAGGTAGTGACTAGCCATGGCTCATCCCAACACCGGAAGAATTTCTAGAAGTCCCTGAAGCACAGCCCATAAATTCCCAGCGCATAATTGCCTTTGATTTCCATTATCAACCACCACCTAGAACGCATACTGAAGACCTAATCCTGAGCTTTTGAGTAAGTCCAAGTCTTTAGTGCCTCCCACAAACACACACCTCTGGGCAGACCCAGAGGCCCTTGGATGTGCTTCATCTGCCAGCACAACCAGGTCATCAGCGCATCCCAGAAATTTGATGTTCAGTCATTAAAAAACAGAAGCATGCACACAAAATATCTAATTCTAACTTCTGTTAAAGTGCAGAAAGGTAGGTTGTGAGATGTCAAAACACGGGTCAGAAACTATATTTCCAGCAACTTTTTGTGCATTGGCAATTTAATGGACATATCCTGCAGGTTATTCTACGCAATTGATGCAGTCAGCATTCCTCAGCATCCCTTGTGTGGCATCTTCTCTGCAAAATGGAGATGGTAAGAATGTTGAATTCAATGTTTATCACATGCATGCTTTCACACACATGGGAAGAGTTAAAACGATTTCTGTCAAGTGCTCACTTGTTATTTTTAGTATCTGTCACTTAATTGAATAACTAATATGCATGTCTCTCCAAAGTAACTCAAATTAATTGAATAAAAAATAAAAAAAACAAGAATAACTAAAACATGATCCATAAGGAAAGAGAAAAAGAAGCAAGAGAACCATTGTAGGCATCTCCAGGCCAATTTGGGCACATAATTATTTAATTTTTACAGCAACAATAAATTTTTTGTGTCCTGCCAAATTTGTGAATGTGTGAGTTGTATGTTTTCTTTGGAATTATTTTTGGCTTATTAAGTCATATTATTCATAGTTACTCCTGAAATTGAAAGAGTTTATATCCAGCTCTAAGTGAATTGCCTGAAAGAAAAGTTTTTGGAACTGGTATTTATTGATTATGTATGGAACATAACCTGAGAAAAGTTTTAATGTTTCATTTCTTATTACCGCAAAACAATTTTGTTCATTTTGAATACTTGAATTAAAAACATAATTTGCCTATATCTGAGAATGCAGTTCTTTTTTTTTAACATTTTTTATTGTCTCCGCTCATACAAACTTAATAGGTACACCGGTTCCCTCCCTCCATTCTCCTCCCCTCGACCCCTCTGCTCACCCTCCCCTCACCCCTCCCTCCCCACCTTCCAGTGCCTTCCCTCCCCCAATCCCCGGAGAATCCTTTAATGTGCATGTCAAACTCTCCTCTGGGTCCTCCTCTCCGATGACGTACAAGGATCCAGCGGCATTTCCCTGAACCCTTTCCTTTGTTCCCCTTAAGCAGGAATGCAGTTCTTATAACATTTCATTGAAATAATAGTTCCCAAACCATGTTGATGAAAGCTAGAGTTCTATTAATCATTGTGACTATTACGCAGGATATGTTGATGGTACTGATATTTTCTATGCTAGTTTCTTTTTAAATTTTAGATTCAATATAAAAGAAATGTTAGGCACCACTTGAAGACATTTAGTTTTTCTTAAAATTGCAGTATCTGTATTCTGCTATGAAAGCAAATATTGGCGCCTGGAGAGATGGCCAAGGAATTAAGCCTCTGCCTCACAAGCAGAAGGATATAAGTTCAAATCCTGGACCCCTCGTAAGAATGCCGAGTGGAAATGGCAGCAGCCTGCACTTCCTGCTCTGGAAGGCAGAGCCTCAGAAAAATCCAAAGCAAAGCAAAAAAGTAGGTAGACCAATCCAGAATGATTCCCAAAGTCACCCTTGAGCCTCCACAGGCACATACAGCACTTCTGATACAAACAGACACAGATGTGCATACATACACAAAAGTAAATAAATATAAAATGAGGTAGCCAAATCCTTGAAATAGTCGATTAATACTAATAATAAAGGGAACATTGCCTAGCATATGACTTGAAAAGGAGATATGGCATTAGTATTCCTTAATTTTCTCATTTATAAGTTGAGGTTATTACTGATAGAGTTGTCCCTAAGATTCCATAGGAAACTGGTTCCTTAAGTCCTGGTGAACATAAAAATCTGATGGATGCTTAAACCTTTCAAATAATTAGCACAACTGTGCCCTCCCCTATAATCTGACTCACCTCAAGACTACATATAATTACTTAATATAGTGCAAATATCTGCTATTAGGTTGGTTACAGAAATATGAATAACATGGGGGGAAAGTCATACATGTTTAGTATGGCTGCAGTTCTTTTTGTTTCCAGTTCACAGTTGGTTAATTCTGAATATATATATATATATATATATATATATATATATATATATATATATATATATATCATTGCTGTGGAAAGCCAACCATAATTTCTCCCTTGCAATATGATTGGAAAGATTACACAAATATGCATATAAAATACTTGACTCCCAAAGCAAGAACCCAGCAACTATTAACACAGTTCGGTTCTCACTACAATGAGATAACCATAGTTTAAAATGTGCTGCTTTGAAAAAAAAAATCTTCTAAAGATTATACAGAGTCATCTTCCGACCAAGTAGGTCTGCTTCTTCATACACACCTAAGAGAAGCAGAAACATGCACATATAAAGATGGATGTAGTCATACACAGGCAGTCCTAGCATTGTATATACTAGCACTGCAGGTGGAAACTACTCAATGCTCACCAACAGATAATGAGAAACTAACCTGAGATCTATCACATGTAGATATTTGGAGGTAAAAATTATAAAGTACTGGACATGCTGCAACCCAGGCAAACCCCGAAAACCCTCATACTGTGTGAGTCCTACAGACACAGAAAGCAGGTTAGTGGTTGGCAAAGACTAGAATAAGGAAGAAGTGTGGGCTGATGCTAGTAGGGTAGGATTTGTTGTGATATGGAATATAACATGATAACAATATGATATAAAAATATGATACTTCAGAATTTAAGAAATAAAAGAATAGGAGTGTCATACGAACTTCCTAGTAAGAGAACATCCTTCTCAGCAGGCAATCTCAGTAAAATACTATCAAGGAATGGCGCAGAAAAATGGATTGTTATCTGGTCTTGCATTAAGTAACATTCTCAACGAACTGGGCTAGAGCGAGGAGCACCAATGCCCAAAGAAGAGGACCACCAACCTCCTCCCAGTCCCCAAAGTGGTGGGAGGGTAACTGTCAGACAGAGGAGGGAAAATCTGAAAGTTTGGAAAAAAAGAAAAGCTAAGAGCTGGGGAGAAGAGCACCCCCTGGAGGCAGCAACAGCACCCGGAAGGAACCAATCAGAAGGTGTGGTTTGGGGTGGCCATCACCCCAAAATAGGGCTCCCCAGAAGCAGTTTCTCCCAGCGAGGCAGTTAAGAGTTCACACACTCCTGCCAGGAGTGGGGGGGAGAGGCTGAGACCCCGCTTAGCAGCTGAGTTACAAGCCTGGGATGAGGGGTTCACTTTGGAAACAGTGGGGTGTCTGGAAAGGGATTCTGGGGTGCCAGTCACACACCTGATTAGTTACCAGATTAAATACAAATTTAGGAAATGGCGTGAAACAATGCTTTTGGAATGCGTAGCTCCCACTGGGCTGGCTGCGGTCGGTGGGTCCGCGGGTGTGACCGCAACCTTTCTAGTACAGTGCAGGTCGGGTGGTCTGGGGGACAGAGGCGGCCTCAGGGTCCCTCTGCCTCCGCCTCTGAGTCTCCGCCGGTGCGGGTCCACCCAGAAGCCGCGGAAAGCAAGTCCTCAGCCAGCCACTGGCTCTGCTCTTTCCCGGGTTAGCAGTACTCCCTCTCCATGATGAGGCTGAGAGAGGGTCAATGCCTTTTAGCAGGGCTGATGGCGACCCCTGACCACTGCGATGCTGCAGTAGAACCCCGGGGGAGCAAGGCGCTGGCCGTCCATTAAGGGATGTGTGTGTGTGTGTGTGTGTGTGTGTGTGTGTGTGTGTGTGTGTGTGTACAAGCCAGAGATCTGGCATGATAATTGCTACTTTGATGGGATTGAGGGAAATACAAGAATTTGGGGGGGGGGAAAGCATTTTTTTTTCTTTAAATAAATACATAAGAAGGAAAAAGGTAAGGAGCTGGTATCTTTTGGAAAGCGGGATTCAGAGAGAAGGTAGCTAGACGGCACAGGGAGACGTGCCGCTTCGCGGAAGAGCCCCTGAGGTGGATAGGTGGAGTTCTGCAAGGTGTTACCTCCTGTGCACCCAAGCAATAAAGGAGTCAGGGAAGCAGAAGTTCAGAAAACTATGGCATGAAAACCCACTCATGCTTCTTTGAAATATCAGCAAAGACTCCAAGAAAACAATATTTTGACACCCTAGGGAGTCATTTGCTACCAAATAAATATATTTGATGGGTACAGAATAAGATGCAGTGAGAATCCCAGGCCTTCATTGCTTCTGGTTCCTCTGTGATCCCCACATCCTACATAAAATGCTAGGTGAGTGTGGAAGCCACTTGTAATTTCAACCTCAGAAAGCAAAGACTGGAAATTCCCCAAAGCAATCTGGCTAGGGAGACCAGCCTTATCAGTGAGCTCTGGTTCAGTTAGAGATGCTGTCTCAAAAGAAGAATAAGCAGGAAGAGCAATCGAGGATGATTCTAATGTCAGTCAACCTCAGACCTCCAAGCATGTGCACACACACACACATGTGCACCTGCACATGCACCTTCACACATACAAATGCATATGTACATGTGCCGTCTCACACAGAGACATATGAAAATAATGGAAGAAAGAGAAAAGGATGGTCTGCAAACTCGTGACAGGAACTGGTCTTCCCAAGCCTGAGAAGAGAGGATCTTGGCCTCTTCTGACATAGACTGTCATGGAATTTCCTTTTCCTGGAACACTCAGAAGTACAAAATGATTTAATTTGTTGACAGCTGCTTTTAATAGAGAACAAGCTGGTATTGTTTATTCTGAAGACACTATTCCAGAAATAAAGAAAGCATTGTATCCAACATATTTTATACAATGAAAAGACTGTACATCTTGGAAGACACCAGCCAAAAGGCTCACATGACAGTTCCTTAACATGACGGTCCTTGAACTAGGATGGAGGTAGAGCTTTGGACCTCCCAGCCTGGGTGGATGTTTCCAGAATTTCTGGCTTAGTCAGAGTGAATTGGCTTTTTTTTTTTAAGCATTTGATTTGGAAGTAGAAAGGAAACAGTGGTTTGTCTTTGTCTTTATTCATAGAAGGGCAGAGCAGGTGTTTTGTGGCTCCCTATACATTGCGACTGATCTTCTGACTTGCCTGCATGATGTAGACAGACCTGTAACTGCTTCTCAGTCCTCTGTGGCCCTCTTCAGTACTTCCCTGTCCTGGTGCAAGTTTAACTCGTGACATAGGTTTTATGAACCTGAATCTTTGCATAAGACATGAAGACAAAACCCTTACAACAGCATGCTTAGTCAGCTTCTACAGAGTCAGCTGCTCCTCTTACCAGACCCTGAGTGATGCACAGAGGCATGAAGGAAACTGGGAATCTGAAACCAGCAGTAAGTTTCATTTCTGCTGAACTGGTTGTCACCTAGTACAAATTATTTTATTTGTTTAGAGCCTCCATGTCTCTGAAGCATAGGAGTTTTACCATATGTTCCTCTTCCCTCCTATTTCAGCTCTGCCATTATGAGTTGTCTGTGCATAGATGCTTCATACACAGCTCTCTGCAATGGGTGACTTTTATCCATGGCACTAATATCAACACTGATCAGAATATGAGCTTGAAAGCTCAGATAATATTGTGAAGAGGGGCTGGTAAGATTGCAAGAGCATTTCTGTCCCAACCCGGGCCCAAACTAGGTCTGACTCCCTGCTCCTCAGGTAAGGCCCCTAGACCATGCCCCAGGCCCCAGATAATCGGTGCACCCCATTACTCTCTCTGCCTTTCTGTCCTGATCTGGACCCAGACTAGAGCTGACTCCCTGCTCCTGAGGTAAGCCCCCCAGATAACACCCAAGGTCCCAAGTCATCAGCATGACCCACTAGCCACTCTGCTTTTCTGCCCTGGACCCGGACCTGCTCCTCAGAATTCAACAGAGTCCAGAGAAAACCCAAACAAAGCTCATTCATCTGAGGTCTTCTAAAATCATCCCATTGTATGGGAGGGAGAGAAACTGCACATCCAGCTCTAAGATGAGTAAACCCTTTTTACCGTCTGGTTCTTCTCAATTATTAGTCATTGTAGTTTAACATTTCTATATAGCCACCCAAAGACTCATACAACTTCACAGTCACCCTCACATATCACCAAGGAAGTAAACATAAAAATGGCACTACCATACTAATCTTCATTCCCTGTCTATTAAACCACAATTTATCTTCAACCCAGAACTCAACAGAGAGTCGTATCAGCAGAACTAATGAAGCAGAAAATAGAATATCAGATCTTGAAGACAAAGTGGAAGAACTAACCAGTTCAATTGAAGAGGTTGTTAAAGCCAAAAAGATACTTGAGAGGAATATTCAAGAGTTATGGGACATCTTGAAGAAGCCTAACCTGCACACTCATCAAATACCAAAACAAGAATCCCAAAATATGACACCCAAGAAAATTTTTCAAATTATCATAAAGGAAAACTTTCCACATCTAAAGAAAGAGAGGCCCATCCAAATACAAGAGTCATTACACGCCCCAAACAGATATGACCAAAATAGAAACTTGCCATGGCAAATAATCAAAACACTACACAAACAAGATAAAGAGAATGTGCTGAGAGCTTTAAGAGAAAAAAAAACTCACTTTTAAAGGTAAACCAATTAAAATAACAAATGATTTTTTTCAATGGAAACAGTAAAGGCCAAGATAGCTTGGAGACATGTACTTCAAGTATTGAATGAACACCAATGTTCACTCAGGTTGATATACCCAGCAAACTATCAGTCATGATTGAGGTTGAAAGAAAAAGTTTCCACCATAAAGACAACTTGAAGGCTTACATGACCACCAAACCAGGCCTTCAAAAAATGTTAGAAAAGATACTCAAGCTTGAAGAAAAGAATAAACATATCCAGGAGAACAGAAGGGAAGTATAATATCACAACAACCTACAAGCTAAATAATACACTTATGAAAGCCAATAAACACAAAATATATCATCAATTAAAAGTAATTTCTCCATTATGACACAAAATGTTAATGGAATTAACTCGCCAATCAAAAGACACAGGTTACAAACATGGATTAGAAATCACAACCCATCCATCTGCTGCCTTCAAGAAATACATCTCACCACAAAAGATAAGCACATTCTAAAAGTAAAAGACTGGTCAAAAATTCTTCAAGCTAATGGAACCAGAAAACAACCAGGGGTAGCAATTAGACTATCTGAAAAAGTAGACTTCAAACCAAAGAAAATCATAAGAAATACAAAAGGATAGCTCATTTTAGTCACAGGTACAGTTCATCAGGAAGAATTCATAATACTGAACATATATCTAATATAGGTTCCTCCACATTCATTAAGCAAACTCTACAATGTCTAAAATATGAAATCAATCCCAAAATAATAATACTTGGGGATTTTAATACTGCACTCTCAACATAGGATAGATCAACAGGCCAAAAACTAAACAGAGACCCATTGGAACTAAAACAAACCTTTACTGAAATGGACCTTACTATTTATTGAACTTTCTATCCAAGCACCAAGGAATACACATTTTTCTCAGTAGTCCATAGATCTTAATGCCTATATCAAAAAAATAAACCTTATGAGTAAATAACAATGCAACTTAAAGCTTTAGAGACACAAGAGCAATCCAATCCCAAAAGCAATTGAAGAGAGAAGATTAGCAAAACCAGGGGAGAAATATCTGAAATTGAGATAAGGAAATGATCAATCAGATGAAAAGCTGGTTTTTTGAAAAAAATTAGTAAGATTGATACACCTTAGCTAAATTAACCAAAATCAAGAGAGAGAAAACCCAAATTAACAAAATTAGAAATGAAAATGGAGTTATCACAACTGATACCCAAGAAATTCAGAGAACTATAAGGTCATATTTCAAAAACTTATACTCCATGAAATTTGATAACACAAAAGAAATGGATGAAATCCTGAGTAAGCACAATTTACCTAAAATGAATCAGGAAGTTTTGAATTATTTAAGTAGTCCTATAACATATGATGAAATCGATGAAATCTCAAATCTTCCCACAAAAAATGTCCTGGAGCAGATGGATTCAGCACAGAGTTCTACCAGACATTTAAAGAACAACTAACACCAATATTCCTAAACTGTTACATAAAATAGCAAATTCTTTCTACAAAGCTAGTATCATACTAATCCCAAAACCTAGTAAAGATACACTTAAAACAAGAAAACTATAGGCCAATCTCTTTGATGAACACAGATTCCCAAAGATTCTCACAAAATCTTAGCAAATTGGATTAAAAAAATCAAAAAGATCATTCATTGTGATCAAGTTGGCTTTATCCCAGGCACACAAGGTTGGTTAAACATATGCAAATCAAAAGGTGGAATCCATAATATAATCCAATCCAAAATCCAAGACCACATGATATTCTTAATAGATGCAGAAAAAGCTTTTGACAAGATCCAACATCCTTTTGTAATCAAAACCCTAAAGACCGTTGGAATGGAAGAAATCTTTATCAACATAATAAAAGCTGTATCAAGTCAAAAGCAAGGATTATACTAAACAGGGGAAAAATTGAAGCATTCCCGCTTCAATCAGGAACTAGACAAGGCTGTCCACTCTCACCCCTTCTTTTCAATATTGTACTTGAAACCTTAACTAGAGCCATAAGACAAAAGAGGGAGATAAAAGGGATTCAAATCGGCAAGAAAGAAGTCAAGATAGCAGATGACATGATTGTATACCTGAGTGATCCTAAAAATTCCACCAGGAAGCTCCTGGAACTAATATATAAGTTCAGCAGAGTGGCAGGTTACAAAATAAACATGCAAAAATCGGTGGCCTTTCTATACACCAAGGATGAAAAAAGTGGAAAAGCCCTAAGAGAAACAATCCCATTTACTATAGCCCCCCAAAATTAAATACCTTGATATAAATCTAACCAAAGAAGTGAGAGACCTTTATAATGAAAACTTTAAAACCCTAAAGAAAGAAATTACAGAAAACACCAGAAGGTGGAAAGACCTCCCATGCTCCTGGATCGGCAGAATCAACATCATAAAAATGACCATCCTACCAAAAGCAATATACAGATTCAGTGCTATACCAATCAAAATCCCCAAGCAATTCCTTAAAGAAATTGACCAAACAATCTCAAAATTCCTATGGAAGCACAAAAGGCCTAGGATACCAAAAACAATCCTGAGTAACAAAAACACTGCTGGAGGTATCACCATATCCAACCTTAATCTATACTACAAATCTATAGTAATAAAAACAGCCTGGTATTGGCTCCAAAATAGACATGTACATCAATGGATAAGGGTTGAAGACCCAGATATAAGCCCACACAATTACAACTATTTGATCTTTGACAAAGGGGCCCAAAAAATTCAATGGAAAAAGAACAGCATCTTCAACAAATGGTGCTGGCAAAACTGGATGTCCAACTGCAGAAGACTAAAACTGGACCCATACTTGTCACCATGCACAAAAATTAATTCCAACTGGATCAAGGAACTTAATATTAGGGCAAAGACTATAAAAACTAAAAAAAAAAAAAAAACTAGTTGAAAAGATAGGGAATTCCCTCGATCTGACTGGGCTGGGCCAACAGCTCCTAAACAGAAATCCAATAGCATAGTCACTAGAACCAACATTCAACAAATGGGATCTTATGAAATTAAAGAGCTTCTGTTTAGATAAAGAGATTGTAAACCCCCAAAAAGGCAAGTCACAGAATGGGAGAAAATCTTCACTAACTATATATTTGATAGAGCTCTATTATCCAGAGTGCACAAAGAACTTAGAAAACTAAACACCAAGGAGATAAGTGGTCCAACTAAAAAATGGGCTTGAGAACTCAAAAGAAACTTTTCCAGGGATGAAATTGAAATGTCTAACAAATATCTTAAAAGATGTTCCACATCCTTAGCCATCAGGGAAATGCAAATCAAAACTTCCCTAAGATATCATCTCATCTCGGTCAGGATGGCAAAAATCCACAATACAAAAAACACCAAATGCTGGAGAGGATGTGGAGAGAAGGGAACTCTCCTATATTGCTGGTGGGAATGCAGGTTCATACAACCATCTGACGATCAGAATGACAATTTCTAAAAAAGTTAAAGATTTAAATGCCATATGACCCTGCTATACCACTTCTGAGAATAATTCCCATAATGCAGAAATTCTCTACAGTGACATAAGCACAACTATGTTCATTGCGGTACTATTTACAATAACAAAGTCATGGAATCAACCTAAATGCCCAACGAATGGATAATGAAAATGTGATACATTTATACAAAGGAATATTACTCAGCCATCAAAAAAATGAATTAATGAAATTTGCCAGGAAATGGATGGAATTAGAAAAAATCATATTGAGTGAAGTATCCCAGACACAGAAAGTTAGATACAGTATGTACTTCTAGTGGATGTATGTACACCTAAGTGGATCCTAGTCCCAAATCCACTTAATGACTTATTCAAAGGTAAATCTCTATAATACCTACTGTAATCGCAAAAGATTGTAAGCAGGAGGGAAAGGAAAGGAGGGCCCCACCAAAAAAGGAGAGAGGCGATCACACTTCATTAGAGAAAACGGGTCACTGTCAAATGCTGCATGTAAGTAGCTAGACATCTGGCGAAGCTCGCTTTCGCTTTCCTTCCTGATCACTTGCAACTGAAGAGACTTGATATCACCAATCAGGGAGAATATAGGGACTGTCAGATAGACGGTAACCATCCTGCAAATGGGGCACTAATACCCCCCTACACACACACACTGCTATGTCCTACTCCTATTCTTCCATATACCTTTGAGTCTCCTCTTATATTAAGATCTTCATTTAAACAGCCTTTTATCTTTGGTTAGGAGGTGACCTTCAGTACCAATCAAGATACAGCCAAGGGCAGTGCAGGAAAAGCAAAACTGAAAACAATAACAAACCATAATTCAGAACACCAAAGACCCTACATTAATCACCTGGAACCAAACCAGCCAAATCTCTCCCCATCCTAAAGCTCAGGGAACCTTGAGGAAGAGGGAGTGGCAAGATTGCAAGAGCTTAAAGATGAGGAGGCCCAAGATATGCAAGATACTCCACAGAAGTTAGGGCTGCAGCAACCATAATCAGATTTTGCCTGACCTGCACAATGGCTGACATGTCAATGACCCCCCCAAGATCTATCATGGATCACAGGGGAGAAGGCTTCAGGCAGTAGGATCCTTGAAGGCATGGGATTAACAGTCATAATAGAGTTCCCATAATAACAGGGAGCCCAAGAAATGGCTCTGGACTATGCCACTGAGTCCTTACCCTTCACTACTAGGGTAGAGGACTCAGAGAGAAGTTTGGCATTTACACAAAAGGATGCTCCAGAGGATGGGAGGGAAGAAGGGGAAGGCACTGGGAGAGGGAGAAGGAGGAAGGAGGGGGATGAAAAGAAGGGGAAAAGGGGGAGAGAGTGCAAGGTGGGACTGGGGAGGGGAGGAAGGAGAGAGAGGACAGGGTACCTACTGAGCTTGTATGATTAGGAAAAAAAATAAAATGTGAGAGGAAAAAAAAGATTCTAAGAGCCTGGGGTTGTGGGGGGGGGAGTACATGGCCAGGCAGTATCTTCTGGACAGATAGGGTTGTTGCACCCCTAAGTTCCCCGCAGTTACATGTACTTCCATGAGACCTGTATAGGATTTAACTTATCAGCATTTCACTATGGAAAGGGGAAGATCTCAAGAAGTCCTGCACCTCCCTGAGAGATTGCTCTGAGTTAATGTGATGAGAGAGAAGGACAGATGCTTTCCTTGATGTTATAACCACTGATACATCATTCATGCTCCAGTAAGTACTAAGGTACATACCAACTAAGGCAACCCAGACGAAATTCAGTGGGCCACAAATGTAAAAAGACATAAAAATAGGAGGGAGACTGGCAATGAAGAATAAGGTTTGTAATAGGAAAAGAAGGGGAACAAGATTGCAGATAAAGGCATTAAAAATCATAAATTCGCTATATTCATATGTGAAACTGTAAGAGAATAAAAAATTTTTAAAAAGGAATATGAGCTTGATTCCATCCTGTTATTGTAAAGAGTGCTAAGCTGAAGTGAGTTAAGCTGTAAAGTGTTTAAACATGTGGGCTCTGAACAGGCTTGACTTAAGGTGCCACCAGCAAGATGACAAACGTTAAGAACCAATGTACTTCAGGCATGTGTGTGTGTGCTGGAGTATGTCTGCCTGTGGAAACCCAAGGGTGACATCAGGAATCATCCTGAATTGCTTTATTCTATCTCCTTATTGCTTTGCACTGGGGTTTCTCAGGCTCCACCTTCTAGGGCCAGAATTATAGACTGTGGTCATATCTGCCTGGTATTCTTACATGGGCTCTGAGAGCCAAACTGCTAGACAAAGGCTAAGCCGTAACCAAAATCCACTTCTCACTTATTTTAAGTACTTCTGAGGGTGGGCAAGTGTATGTATCATTAAATGTCATTTCTTATTCAGGTATGTCCTACTCAGTGTCTGCAGGCTATGTGCAGCTAAGGATATCCCTGAATGCAGCACCAGGCACAAGTATAAATTTATCATTTGATATTGTGTGTGTGTGTGTGTGTGTGTGTGTGTGTGTGTGTGTGTGTGTGTGTGACTCAACTATGCATTTCTCAAATGCATAGAGTCTGTGGCGGCTTCAGGAATCAACTTGACAACTGAGGATTGAACTTTTGGACACACCTAATAGGAAATTTTAATTAAGGCAAAGTCTCAGAGAAAAATTGGAGAGACTATCTGATTGACATAGGAAGTCCAGCCCATGACAGGTGGACTATTCCTTGGCAAGTAGATAAGATGGAATTTGGCAGACTGTCAAGCTAGAGAGTATACTTTAGTTCTTGACCCTCTCACAGCTCTTTCCATGGATATGAAGTGGCCAATTACCCTACTGGTAATTCTCCTAACTTAATAGACTATAAACTGGAATCATAAACTAGAATAAAAATCCCCTTGTTTTTCAAAACTGATTGGTTCATATATTTTTTACAGCAACGGGAATATGAAACTAGGACAGTGGAAGTCAAAGGTTGGTGGGGCCAACAGATGGTTACTCGGCTCAATCCTGGCTGGGCTTCTGCAGCCAGAGCACCAGAAGTCCGAGCTACTTTGCACCTTAGGATCCAGGGCAAGCTACCTAGATGATCCCTTCATAGGCCATATTCAGGTATCAAAAGAGAGCTAATCACTACATATACCAGACATAAAGCACAATAATATATCCAGGACACAGAACATAATTCCTGTCACAGAGTCAGGGAATGACTTGTATAAAGGTTATTGGGCCAACAAGATGGCTCAGGAGGGAAAGGCATTTGCCACCAACCCTGACAATCTGACTTCAATACCCACAAACCACAGTGGAAAGAGAAATTGTCCTCTGACTTCCATATACATCATGGCACATTGCATTGTACTCACTCCTCCCAGACAAACAACAATAATAGCAATAGAAATTTTAAAATATTGTCAAGAAGTTCCAATGAATTAGGATTTATTTGAGCAATAGTTGCAATTTAGGTATAGTCGAAGTAGTGACCTTCACGGAAAAAGCTTTTCTTCATCCTGCATTCTACTTCTGTAATCTAGCCTGTCCAGTTGCAGCAGGGAGAAGCCTAGGTCACCTGTGGAGGGGAAGGAATTAAGACTGCTTGAGGCAGAATTCTCAGGGCCAGAAAGTTATACTGTAGAAAAGACAAATGAAACAAAAAACAATGCTCAGTTTTGGGAGAAACATATTCTCCCTGGCTCATGCCGGTGCACGAATAAACTTTGCTATTCTGCATTTTTGAGTGCCCGCTTGTTATTTCTTCTATGACTCAGTAGGTCAGGTGTCTTTGGATAGTATCCCACAAGACAAGTATATAAGACAGTTGTACAGGTGATTTATTTTGAGAACTAATTTATTAGTTGGAAAGAAATTCTTAATTCCCAATTTGTTCTCACTGCTCTAAACAAAAAAAAAAAAAAAAGAAAGTGAAACAAAAACTTAAGGAACTTGTGGTTTCAGGGGTTTTAATACATGGTTTTTCAGTTCCATTTGTGCCTGCATTGAGGCAGAACATCAGGGCAAAGTGGCAAGCAGAGAAAAACTGCTACCTCATGGAAGGCAGGAAACAGAGAGAAGAAGAAGGGGTCAGAGACCCTCCAAGGACACCTTCCCAAGGTCCTTCTAGCTTCCCTCCAATAGATGAATCTATGAACCTATAAAATGTAATCAGAGTTCTTGTGATTCATTCATCTCTCAAGAATTAGATATTAGGTACGTTAGAACTTCCGTATCTGAGCCTCTGGACCACAACTCACGTGCAAACCACAGCAGTTATGTGATTATGATATTCTTGGAACAAAGATGTTGACAGTCTGGGGATACTGACCTGCATTGTTTACTTTCATTTACTGGAACACACTCCGTGGTTTGACCTGGAGCAGATAAGAGCACATTCCTGTCCTTGTCTTCCATCTGCCCTTTAGAAATATTTAGGCTTAATCACATCATTTCCTTTCACAGGACCAATAAATGTTCCCTTTATTTTCACTCGAATTACTCTCAGGATACTATAGAAACAGAGCAGTGTGTCCAACGCCTGGCTGAAATTCAATATATAGCCACTGTTAAATTAATGAATGAAGTGAATGAATAAAGATGAATCTATAAACATAGATGAATTGGACAGACAAGCAAAATATGGATCCCTCAATCTCCCAGCAGACTTTCAGAAAAATATGTAGAAAACAGACACATTATTGAAAATTATCACTAAATAGAGGAAATTCTGTAAAACAGCCTTGTTTGGTCATTGGAGTTCACAGTATGCGGCAGTGAGGTACCTTGTCATGTTTTGTTGCTTTGAGTCTCACTATGTAGCTTAGATTGGTCTGGAACTTCTAATCATCCTGCCCCTGCCTCCTGAGAACTGTAGGAAATTAGGTCTTTTCACTCAAACCAAAGTGCCTTCCTTTTGACTCCAACCTCCATTTCTTAAGGAAATTTCCAAGAATTGTTTACCCTTCCCTTTTATTAAAACTTAAACAAAGAACCATCTAAATTCCTTAACTCCTACTTGACTACATACATGGTTTCTTAGTTTCATAGACAAGTGACTCAAAACCTCAGTAAGGTTTGAACAGGAAAAACCTCCCCAGATCCCAAGTAAAAATGCCTGGTGGATATAGCTATACTCACTGTCTGTAATGCCAATCCTGAAGGGTGTCCTCTGGCACATATACACACATACAGAGAGAGAGAGAGAAGAGAAGAAATCAAAGGGACTGCCTGGTTGATGTGCTTTCTAACTCCATTTAGAAAGACTAAGCACCCTTCTGCAGAAGGTCCAGATATCCTGGTCTTTTGAGCGTCTGTTTCAATACCAGAGATTTTCATTTCCAACAATAATGGGATTACATGTATGGTTCACCCTATAGGCTAAGGCACCTTCTTTCATTCATTTATTCAGTTATTTTATCTTCCAAGAAAACAAAGCACAATTTGCAATTTGAATCGCTCTGGTGTCTTTTCTTCTGGGCACTCTCATGGGAGCACGCTTCCTGTGTTTTTGTTTTACAGATATAGTTGCAAAGATAGCTTGGAATCCCACAGTGATGTACAAATGGTGGTGATTGGGGGGGGATGAGAGACGACACGTGGCCACGCTGAGAACTCCCTCAGAACCCTGGCTATTTTTTTCGGTTTCCCTTCCATTTATCGGAGTGTGTTCCTGTTGTGCCAAGCTCAAGGCCAAGGACTCTAGGGAGAGCAGCCAGGGATCACAGTCCAATGCTTACTCGAATAATCCAGTGACGTTTTTTTCTGGAAGCAGGAACAGGGTTGGTTTATTTTCTCAGCTCTAAGCTGGGGAAAAGAGAAGAGCAAGTCGTGAGGTTAGTCATCTCCAAGCCAGACTGACTCTAGGGTTTAAAAAAAAGCAAAACCAGCTTGGATTCCAGCAACCTCTTGGTAGTCTGTAGACAAGTCTCTGAGAAAGGCCCTTTTGCTCCAGCTGGTCAGAGACACACAAGGGAAAGTCCACTACCATTCACTAGCAGGCATCATTCTGGGCGTTTCTCAGTTGATCTCATTTACTCCTTGGAATAAATGTGTGTAACAGGAAGCAGAAGCAGAGAGAGAGAGAGAGGGTAGGGAAGGAGAGAGACAAGGAGAGAGACAGTCATAGTTAGGCATAGGTGTCAACTCGACAATTGAAGGTTTTGGGGTTCCGCATTTGTGGAGAATCAGTGATTGGATTAAGCACAGAGAAAACCTGCAGGAGATTATCTGGTTGATGGAGAAGGCCCAGGTGGGTGGGATTAGGCCCTGGAAAAAAACACACAAAGCTGGTTGAGAGAGTCGGCATCCTTGTGTACACTTGGCCAGACATGCTGGTCTGGCAAGTAAGGATCATCGCTCTCTCAGCCATTTCGTAGAGATGGTGTGGCCAGTTCCCTCGGTCCTGGTGTTGGTGCCTAGTCTCCTGTCAAGCTGGACTACAGATTGTAAGGGGACTATCAATAAGAAAATAAACCCTTTGTTCCCTTAAGTCATTTGATGGTCATTTATCAGCAACCAAGCAGGCAAACTACAATAGAGACAGAAAGAGAGACAGAGATAAGGAGAGAGAGAGAGAGAGAGAGAGAGAGAGAGAGAGAGAGAGAGAGAGAGAGAGAAACAGAGACAGAGACGGTCACTTAAACCAAAGTCTCGTGTTTATGTGGGATGTGGAATCTGAGCTCCTATTCTCAGCAAATGCTTCACTCACCCAGCCAGCTTCCCAGCCCTGCTTTGCAATCTTTGACACGTACTCACTGCAAAATTTCCCTTTTCCCCTACGAGACTGATATCAATACCGATACTTTACAGATGTGGAAACGAAGACTCAGACAGATCAAGTAATGAGCCAACTTCAAACAACTGTTAACGTGCTAGGAGCAGATGTATCGTCAAGCAGTGAGAGTCCAGAAAGTACACACTTGGCCACTCCACTTGATCTTCCTCTGTCAACTCCATGGCTTCTGAAGACATTCAGTTTGGAACCAGCTAGACTCATAAATGTCAACTCTGTGTTTTCTGCAGTACTTGATAATAAATACACTTTTGGTTAAAGGGTCTGATTCCCTGTCCTGAAGATCAGACAGGCAGCTGTTAAGAGCTATTCATGTACCGATGATATGCAAGATATTCCACACAAGTTAGGACTGTAGCAGCCAAAATGGGACTTTGCCTGACCTGCACAATGGCTGACATGTCAATGGCCCCCCAAAATCTAGCATGAATCACAGGGGAGAAGGCTCCAGGCAGTAGGATCCTTAGAGGCAAGGGATTAAACAGTTATAATAGAGTTCCCATACTAACGGGGAGCCCAACAAGGGGCTATGCCACTGAGTCCTGAACCCTCACTAGGGTGGAGAACTCAGAGGGAGGTTTGGTGTTCACACAAAAAGATGCTCCAGGGGATGCGAGGGAGGAAAGGGGAGGCACTAGGAGAGAGGGAGGGAGGAAGTGGGGTGAAAGGAAAGGGAAAAGGGGAAGAGTGCAAGGGAGGATGACTGGGAAGGGTAGGAGGGAGGGAGAGGACGGGGTACCTATTGATTGTATGACTAGGAAAAAATAAAATGTGGGAGAAAAAAAACTATTCACATCATGAGAACTAGATTCCAAGACATGTAGCTTCATGAGATTTTAGAATTGTAGCATTTTCTATTGAAGTGGATTTCTTGTTTGTTTTCCCTCACTGTAAACAGGCTTGACTTTCACAGCTTTAGCAAATACCTCTTATGTAATTTCTTCACAGTTTCTAAGATTTTTTGCTCCATAGCATTTTCATTGTTTACCAAAGTCTCCACAAGCAATGCCGTTTTAGTGAGTTTTGAAGAGACAGCTTCTATGTTCAATTGATAGTCCTTAGTGGTCCTTAAAATACCTTTAACTGCTTTTTAATGAAAATCATGTTTCCTTAAATTTTGAATGTGCTGTAACTAATTCTGCAATGAGCATCTTTAGTGTCATCCAGGTTCAACCAGAGAAATGGAGGTGACTGGATATACAAAGACATGTATTGCAAAAAGTTCACCTGAACAGGCGAGATACGTGGGGCATGAATGCGGCCACTGCTGGGCTACTACGTTATGTAGTGACCTTCCTTCCTGGACAAAGCAGCCCCATTTCATTAAAAAGTGCCTCCAGGCACCAAAGAGTTTGTCTCTTCACCCACGATAGTGCCCTGGGGCTCCTCCCCTCTTGGGTGTGTGTTCCAGCTGGAAGGCTTGAGCCCCCAATCCCCTAACCCCCACCCCGCTGCACGTGCACATTCTTCAGATAACTGGACCTCTTCTCTTAACTGGGAAAAACCCGAGTGTCCGTTCCCTAGCTCATGCCCCTAATGCCTCCCTAGTTGTATTGTATATAAGCTGAAAGGGACAGCACCCCCACCCCACCCCACCCCATCCCCACCCCATCCTTGCTCTTCCATCCACTTGTATTGGGACAGCCATTCCGGTCATGCAATAAAACTCTTGCATGCAGGAGGTCTGTGGTCTTTGCTTGTGCCGGACGTTGAAGAGTGTCCCCCAGAACAAGCCCCCTTCAGCCACTGTCCACAGAATTTCTTCTTCCCCAGGGAAGTCTTAAATCTTCTCCTTTGGTTGACTCAGCCCTACCTAGATTATCCAGGATATGCTTTCTCACTTAAAGTTAATCACCAGTAAGCTTTAATCATGTATGTAACTTACCTGCACAGCAACACCAAGATGAATGGTTGAATGATTAAGTGGAAACTATATTCTAGTAAAGGTGATCTGTCAAAAGACCATCATGATCCAATGACTACATCTGATATTGCTTTATTACTTTTTAAGGATGCATGCTAAGATACGTGTCACAGTCATTTATTCTTTGTGGTATGGATGGAAATATAAAATGCTAATAAAAATAAATAAATAAAAGTTCAGTCACAGTAGCTGACTATAAAGGCACATTATTCTTTTACTGTTCCCTTATTATTCAAGCAATATCTATGAAGTCAATAATCCTAACATTAGTAATCTGTGTTTTCTCTGTTTCTCGGGTTCAACCTAAGAAAACTCTTGGCTGCATTAATTTTTCTTTGCTTTTGTTCTGTTAAATTTGTTGCTTATCTGCTTTCAATTTCATTAATTCACTCTATTCTTATACTTAAAAAAAAAAGAGCACCATGAAGCATAGGCATGGTGGAACATGTTGAGGATCCAGTTCTCAGAAGGCTAAGGCAGAAAAATTGAGAGTTGAAGACGGACCACGGCAACGTAAGAACTTCCTGACTATCACTGGCTGCTCACTGAGACCCTGGCACATTAAAAAAAAAGAGAAAGAAACTTAAACACTCTCAAGAAAAAATATAAAGCAGCATCTTAAGCAATTAAAAATATTTTTACTCACATTTAATATATCATATGGTTCTCAGACTTCAGCATGCACAAGAATTCTCTAGAAGGATTACTAACAAGTGGCTTTTTGGGTTCAGTCATCTAGGATGGGCCTGAGAGGGCCTGTCCCATAGATTTTCCTGTGCTCCTGTAGCTATTGTCTCCAGTTCACACTATGAAAAGCATTGCATTATACCATGTGGTGGTGGCTTTATCGCCTCAGTGGCTTTCTTCATTTCTTTTTTAAACCAGTTGAGGCTGGAGTCACCCTAAACAAGTATTCTCAGCAAAAGGCACAAAGCTTTGTTGCAGCTGGAGCCATCAGAACTTTCACTAATGAGATTTTTCTAAAAACAGAAGAAAATTGGTTCTTTTCCTGGTTTCTATCTTGCCATCAACTATAACGAACTTACCCTGAAGGAGGCTTGTTCAGGAACCCCCTTCAATGTCCAGCATGAGCAAAAACCACAGGCCACGTGCACACAAGAGATTTATTGCAGGAGCAACATACCCTGCTCCCGATCAGTTAGTTGATGCATCCTCACTTTGGTAGCATTACACACAGGAGTTGGCCAAGCCGATTGCTGAAGCATAAATAGAATCTCTAGGCTCTTCAGAACACGCGGACCATGGGTAAAACTTCTCTGCACTCATCTCCCCATCCAGAATTTTATTCCTAAATCCAACCTTCCTATACAATAGTGCTTATATGCAAATTTAAAAATCTCAATCTGAGCCAACAGTATTTCTTATTTCCTATTTCAAATACATTTCTGGAAAGATATAATGGAGCTTACCAGTACAACTAGAACTTGTGGCTTTTGAGTGAGATTTAAAGGATAGTCTAAGTGGGATCAGAGCAGCTCCTACTCTGATCAAGCAGCAGAAGTTTAACCTCAATTCTGCTTCTACCCAATGTAGAAAACCTATGATAAATACCTTCCTCCAGATTGCATGACCTACCCCAGCAATCTCAGCTTTGCTGGAGAATACTGTAATAGAGTGACTTACATATTCACAGTCCCTCAGTGGCCACTGGCAGCCCAGAAAACCAGCACATCCTCAGCGGGGGAACTGTACTCCTGGGAGCAAAAGGAACAAGAATGCCACGCCAGTCAGTCCCAGGCTGAAGGTCTGAGAAACTCCCAGGAGAACTGCTGGTAGGAGTCTGCGTTCAAAGGTGGACTCCTGTCCGAGGATAAGGGCAGCAGCATAAAAACACAGCTCCTCGAGTACAGTCAGCTGTGGGGGCCCATGCTAGTCTTTCTCCCCCCACCCCATGCCCACCCTTCATCTTCACCTTCCATTTTCTACTTCTAGCATTCAAGTCAGGTCTTCTCTGCCCGTTGTCCTCTTCCACATGTCAGTGTCTCTGGGGGTGCGCAGAGGCATCGGTGTGCATTACCAAGTCAAACGGACAGCCAAGATTAACCCACACAGATGTGAATAAGGGGAACACAAGGAAAGCCCACTCCTCCGTCTCCAGAGTGGCACTTGAAGAGTGGTGAGAAGTCAATCTGTCTATCTATCTGTTCCACTCATGACAGATGGTGGAATATTAGGTGATTTGAAGCTCCAGAGAAAACAAGCATCCAGCATTTGCCTACTGGTCTCTGGTTAATAATTTTAGTTATCCTAAGGGCATTGTATATATTCACTTGCTTAAACCTCTCAGCACCATGAAGCAATTTTAAGCAGAGACAGACAGTGATCCCCCCCTCCTCACTCAACCCCAGGATTCACAGCATAGAAGTGCAGTTTAATTTCAATACAGATAGATTGATATCAGAGCCCAAGCTTGGATCCATGTGATCATTCATTCATCTGGAATTCCCATCGTGTCACGCAACGTGAATCTAATCATTGCTTCGACTGGAGTTTCAGCAGCAGAGGAAGAGATGGTGTGTCCTGAAACTGTTTACTGATCCCCACAGTGGCCTCTGGATCACGGGATGAGGTTGATAATGAGGCGAGGTGCCCGAAAAGGTGCCCTTCTCCAGGACAATTAGTGTCCTTGACCGCCCAGGTGTATTGTAGGACATCGGTGCACTGAGATTCACCCCGCAGAGCTAGTCTGGGAAAGGATCCAACTTTTACTAGTTTCTCTGTAAAGAATCCTAAATTTCACTTTCTGGTTTCAGTTTCTCTTTTGTAATCTCGGCTGCAGAGAAACAGAAAAGAAAGCAGCTGCTGCGGTTATATAAGGGTCTCTGGAACCTAGTGCAGGCAGAGGAAGAAGGTTTCCAAAGCTTGCAGCAGCCTGGATCGAGCCCTTTGGCGCCGCAGACCTTCAGCAGCAGTCATGAGGTGAGCCTTTGCCTTCCGGGGGGTAGTTTTGTTTCCCTTTGTCTTGGCCTTTCTGCACTTGTGTTTTCACAGCTGTAAAATTGTCTTAATGCTGCTCATTTGTTTTCTCTCGTGTGTTAAGTGCACTGTCCTAACAGCATCTCCAAGTCTGCTCATGGGAAAGCTGAGGTCAGAGAACATCAGTGATTCTGGCAAAGGCTTCATATATAGATGGGTCTGAAGGATTTGCTTCTGAGCTATTTCTCTTTTTCAGTTGAAAGGATTCATTCAATTGGGAGCATCTAAAATAAGTTTTCAAATGGAGGTGGTTAAAATTCTATGGATATGTTCATAATTGTCCTTAGGTTTCATTATTTTCCTGTTGCTATGTTGATTTTAATTTTTAGTGATTTGTGTATTCGACTTCATTTGTGTATGAATAAGTTAATCCATATATGACTAAATTACACTAATTTCTAAAAAATGAATAAATTGAGGACATCAAAGAACAGGATCACTGAACAAAAGTGTCAATACTTGTAATACTAACTAACTCTGCTTCTTGCTAACATGGATTTGACTTTTAATGGCCTCATTTATGTTAGAATTACATCAAGGCTATTTACTGAACAGCACAAGAAGATAGGAGCTTCTTTTACTTGCAGTGGAAATAAAAAACCAAGACAGATAGTGAAATTGAATGCATTTTGACCATCTGACCAAAGGGATTCTACAAAGATATTTATATTACCTGTCTGCATTCTGCAAATGCATAGATGACTGCATGTCTGGTCTGATGTGATAGAAATATTTTCCCTTCCTTTGCTCTGGTTCCTCTGTAAACTAGGGAGGCACTAAGGAGTTCATATGCTGAAGACATTTTCCTGTAACTTGGCTAAGAAATGATATGCCTCAGATGGGGCACTGTTCTTTTAAAGCAAGATTGTGACTAAGCCAGCCACATTCCCAGACCCTTTTCCAGGACTTAGTTTTGATGATCTGACTGGGACTTTGAAAGGAGGGAGAGTCCTGTGCAGAAACTTCTGGCCATGTTTTTTTTTTTTTTTTTTTTTTTTTTTTTCTTTTCCTGTTTGCTTCTGTTTATGCTTGAGATAGTAAGACTTCATTTGTGTCAATAAATAGAGTAGCAGGAAATGATTTAAAGTTCCTGTTATGTGTCTTTGCAGAACTCAAGCACAGAACCATAGCAGCCCAAAGACTCAAAGACACTGTCTGTTGTGGAATCCCACTCAATGTCTTCTTGTGCAACTAGATCACACTTTGTAGTCCTCAGTATAGCGTGTAGAGCATGATGCGCCTGTGTGTGCAGACTTTAGTATACTCACCATGCTTCTTGACACAGAAGGGGTGTCTGCAGCTCCCGAACACCTCTCAGTCCATTCCCAGCCCAGAAACCCTAACTCCAGCCCAATCAAAATGTGGGAGGGTGGGTTGGATGGGGTGAAACAAGTGAAAGAAAGGGGTCGCATGAGAGTGAATATAGTTTATTCAGGGCTGGAGAGATGGATCAGAGGTCAAAATTCTGCCTCCGAAGCAGAAGGATCTGAGTTCAGATCCCAGATCCCACGTAAAAATGTCAGGTGGAAATGGCAGCAACCTGTACTTCTGGGAAATTCCAGATCAAAGGAAAAAGGAGATAGAAGCAATCCAGGATGACCTCCAAGTCACTCTTGGGCCTCCACAGGGATATACATTCACGTGCCCTCTGATACACACACACACACACACACACACACACACACACACACACACACACACGCACACACATATAGAATAAAATAAAAATAAATGAACCTCACTGCTTTGCATTTCTTCGCAGATATCAGCTGCATATGTTGGAAATTATAACAATAGAATATGTAGCTCTGGATAAGAAAATAAGGGATAAGAAAAAAATAGAGAGAGTGCAACATTCCAGGGACCACTCTGCTGGGCTGATTTATTTCTTGCCTAGTTAGTTAATTAGTTAAAAGATACCACTGAAAGGAATCTTTAAGAGTTGAAAATTTTTGAAGGAAAATTACAAAGATGCCCAAAGAAAACAGAGATCTTTCCAAAAGAAAAGACATAGCTGCCTAAGAGCCTTCCTCAAAGTCCCACTTCTGACTTCTGGTACAAAAGGTAACCAACAAGAAAGAACAACACAATTCCTAAGAGGCATTAAAACAAAAATGCAAAGTTGTGACTAGGTCACTCAGTAAGTCATTTTAAAAAACAGCCAATCTAAGAAGCAGAAATGGAGATGGGGAAGTGAAAGTTCACATCTTACCCCAAATTAAAATGAAGGCATTGCAAACATTTACAATACTCAAAGTGACCCACCCTCACACTCTAATTCTACTGCCTGTAGTGAGAAAATTCTTGCTTCCCCACGCAAGAATTAAAACATGTGCCAAAACACTGAGGAAAGAAACAGAAACATGTACTTTTGTTAGATAAACGTTGTTTAAAAGGAAAGGAATGACTTCCGTGGTCCTATTTCTCGACAGATGAATGTGAGATGTGTCCTAAAATCACTGCTTCTTTTTATCCCCTAGTGAAACCACTAAGGAAACCTTGGAGAGCATCCTACCACAGCTAAAATGCCATTTCACCTGGAATCTGATAAAAGAAGAAGAGTCCATAGATAAGTTTGAGAACAGAGTGCTTAGCAACTTTGAGTTTCAGAACAACAAGTTTAAAGCCACGGCATGCAACATAATGGCCTACATACAGCACCACAAAGGTCAACACAGTGAAGCCCTGAAATGTTTAGCTCAAGCTGAAGATTTCATTAAGCAAGAACATGCTGCCCAAGTGGAAATCAGAAGTCTGGTTACCTGGGGAAACTATGCCTGGGTCCATTATCATATGGGCCAATATTCAAAAGCCCAGGAGTATGTCGACAAGGTGAGACAGATCTGTGAGAAACTCTACAATCCTTACCGAATTGAGAGTCCTGTGCTTGACTGTGAGGAAGGGTGGGCCCAGCTAAAGTGTACAAGAAACCAAAACGAATGGGCAAAGGTATGTTTTGAGAAGGCTGTGGAAAAGAACCCAAAGAATGCAGAATTCATCTGTGGATTGGCCATCTCCAAATACCGTCTAGATTACTGGCCAGCATCACAGGACTCCACTGAGCCTCTGAATCAAGCCATTGAGCTGAATCCTAACAACCAGTATGTTAAAGTCCTCATGGCTTTGAAGCTTCAAAAGATGCTTGGAGAACATGAAGGAAGCAGTCTGGTTGAAGAAGCCCTGAAGAAAGCCCCCGATGCAATAGATGTACTGCATGGTGCAGCTAAGTTTTACCAAAAGAAAGGCGCCCTAGACAAAGCTATTAGTTTGCTGAAAAAGGCTTTGGAACATCAACCAAGCAACGCCCTCTTGCATTACAACATTGGGTGCTGCTATCGGTCAAAAGTTCTACAGACAAAGACCATGAGAGAAAATGGAGTGGACAGGAGAAGAGAGACGTGGGAGTTGGAGTCAATGCAACAGGCTGTGGATCACTTGAAGAAAGCTGAGGAGCTCAATGGGACGCTCTTCAGTGTTTGCAGCTACATTGCTAATCTTTGTTCTAGACTCAATCGAAATGAAGAAGCAGACTTTTACTTCCAGAAGGAATTCAGCAAGGAGCTTTCTCCTGAGGCCAAACAGCTGCTCCATCTGCGCTATGGCAATTTCATGCTGTTCAATAATAAGAATTGCGAAGACAAGGCCATCCACCAATTCATGGAGGGTGTGAAAATACAGAAGGAATCAAAGGAAAGAGAAAAGATGAGAGAAAAACTTCAAAAAATTGCTAACAAGCAACTTTTTAGAAATGTGTCTGATTCTGAAGTTCAGCGTATCTTGATGTTTCTTCAGGAGTCAAGCTCCCGAAGAGAGATGCACTTTAGAAACCATCTCCCTTCAGCATCTTTCCATGAGACCTGGAATGAAGACTAGAGCTGCTGCTAGAAGGGAGCTGGAGGTTCCTATACAGCCAGATTGCTATGTAAAATACTTAACAGCTGGATGGAACAAGCATGAACAGTCACTCTGGCTAGATAGTGCTTGCAGGTGTTATCAGGGACCTTTCCTGAGCAACATGTTAGTATCTGAATTGCTAGATCTTTGGGAAGTCTTGGAGAGGGACCACATGAATCCAAGGACTTCCACAGGCTTCCCATTCTGTTTTTTGAATGCAGTTTTCAAGGTGGCACTCCTTGGGTAACCCTGAGTAAAGGCATGCCTTGTGTTCCTTTCTGTGTTTAGGTCAAGCAGTCAGACCGCCATCCCAACATCGTAATGTCTCCATGCTCAGTTATTTAAATTCCACGCTAGCTTGTGTAGCACAGATAAAAGAAAAAAGTGATGCGTCCATCAAAAAGGTGAGCCAGGTGTGGTGGGTTACACTTGTAATTGTAGTACTTGGAAAGCTGAGGCAGGAGGATTGCCACTAGTCTGAGACCAGCCTTGGCTACATAGTGAGTTCTGGGGCAGTTTTGCCACAGAGTGAGACCCTGTCAAACACACACTCACCTCGGAAACCTAAATCTCTCTCCTCTCTCCTCTTTCTTTGCTATGACCCTTCATCCCCTTTTACTAGCCAATCCTCAATCTACTGTGTCCTGCAGCATACCACAGACCTTTAGGAGTCCCCACCTCCTGTAACCCTGGGTAGGGTTCACTTCAACTCTGCTGTTCTTGAGATTGTAACCCAGCATGAAAAATAGAAAAAGGAAAGCTAAAATACACATTTATTTCCAACTTGTGCGGAAAGTTCCATGGAGATAAGGAGAGGAAATAAAAAAAAAAAGACAGAAATGAAAAGCTGATTCATCTTTGCAATTTAATTACATAGAGTACTATTTAAGTCACTTTTAGAAAAATATCTCTGTCAAAAGATATATTTTCTTCAAAATGCCTTAATAAATGCAGGTTAAAGATGTTAGGCAAGCAGTTGAATGGGAAATACTTTCATAACTATGGGCTTAGTAAACAGTCTTAAGAAATGGTATTGGTATTGTTGGTTGGGTTTTCTCTCCATTATAAATGGTGCATGGTAAGTGGTCTTAACACTTTCTTTAACTCGGAAAATTCCCAGGGGTATCACAAAAGTGATGATCGAGATTGTCTATACAGATCTTGAATGATCTAGATCTTTAATTGGTATGACAACAGAGACAGGAGTTCAAAAATGTTCATCCAATACTGCCATTACCTTATATTCCAGTGTATACTCTTTTGTTAAATAATTAAATACATGTAATTTATAGATTGTTAAGATTGGAAATTCTAACTTGCCATAATCATGTTTCATGCTATTTTCTATATTAAGAAGAATATTGTATGCGTTTAAAAAATTCACCAGTATGCAGAGTTTAAATTCCTGGAAAAAGTCAAGAGCTTTGATAATAAATAATATGTGGTAGAACATGAAGCAATATTCTAATTAATCTGAAATTTTGTTGTACCTTCACTATGTTAGACTCAACTACTGATAATCAAAATGCTACACTGAGTATAAACTGATCTTAAATAATCAAGATTTTTTAATTCCATAACTATTAAGTAGTGCAAATTTTTATAGCTCTAAGCATCGACTTCTTTTTATAGTAGACACCTGTCATTATGTTCATTATACAAACTCTTTCACCTTCCTTTTCTGTTACATTTCTCATTGTATTATATTCTCTTTATTTTTGTCTCTATTTGGAGAAATAAAGAATTCTAAAAATGAGGAAGTAACTGATTTTGTTTTATGCCCTACCCTAAAAGGAGTCCAACTGCAATTACAGAGTTTTCTTACCAATTAAATACAGAAAGAGGCAAAATGCCCTCAAATCTCTCTTGTTTTCTAAGAGGTTTTTAGTGGAAGTCCAACCATATCAGCTACTGTGATAAACTCCTTCCATTAGATCAATGCATATCCCAGGATCTAGTGCCTAAGGAAGAAAACCAGGAATGGTCTGAGCAAATGATAAGAGAGTGGGTGTGGGTGGGTGTAATGTCTTTGAGAGAGAACCATTGGCACTGTGTGTACTAAAAACACATGCTAAGAAGTTATAACCTTATCCTTGCATGCCAGGAGACCAAACCCTTTATGGAAAAAGATCTCGAGAAAAAGAGGGAAAAAAGAAAGGGTAAAGAGAGAATGGATGATGACTTACATCTAATATTTACCCGAGGATTTAAAGCTACCAAGTGATTGGAAACAATAAAATTATGTATATAGTTCATGTCTTCTGAAATTTCACTCATGGGAATAATGAATGAAGATACACAAATCTTTTTTCCTAGAAATCCTAGAAATTTTTTTCAATTTATTTTTAAACCAATTTATAATTGCAATGGAATTTTTATTATTTCCCTTCCACACCCATTACTCCATTTCCCTGCCCCTTCTCCCTCCAGAGACTTCTTTCCAACAGTCCTCCTTCCTACCCCAGTATCCCTTCTTGGGTGTGGGTCACTGAGTTCAGTGGGGTATGCCTGTTCTCACATATGCCTGTGTACCCACTGCAACATAGACAGTGCTTCAGCGTGGTGCCACTGATGTCTAGGGGACCACTTCCTCTACTAGCCAGTGCTGACCATCAGTGACCACTCCAGGAGGGGTAAGGCCTCTGAATTCTTCTCATTCATTGTGCTGTCATGCTGTTGGGCCCAACCTTGCACAGATCATGTACAGGAGGGGTAGGGAGTATTGTAGATTAGGGCTTCCTCCTCCCCATCTGGTTCTCACCTTGTCTCTGTTCCTCCATGGTGTACCCTGGACTTTGGCATGGAGGGAGGAAATAGGAGAGCTTGATGGAGAAATATTAATTTGTTTCACCAATGGAAGGTTTTGGGGCATGGTTCAATCAGATGTGCTAGGAAGTGCCATCCCTCTCTCCTCACATACTCACCATGATAAGTCTCCCCTGGATGCTAATAAGCCAGCCTGTCATAATGATCAGATTATATCTACTCTTTGCCTTGCTCCAAAAGTCACTACCAAACATTCACAGTCACAAAACTGCTTTGATGCATCCTTCCATCCCCTGCATTGGATTGGCACTTTGAGGGTACTACCATTCCTACCAAAGATGTTCTCAGGTGTGTCTGCATGAGTGATGGAGTGGGAAGAATTTCTCTCTCTCTCTCCCAGCTCTTTTTCTCCATCAGTCTGTGCCCAATCCCACCTGTGGTAGTCAGCTTTTCACTGCTGCAATGCCTGGGAGACACAGTTTAAAGATAGGAAGGATTTATTCGGGCTCATAAGTTCAGAAATGAGTTTGTAGTCAACTGGCTCCATATTTTTCTGGGATTGTGGTAACAGAAGGGGGAAACAGTTGGGGGAAAGCTGCCTGTCTCTGGAGACCAATAAGAAAAGAATGAGAAAGGAATGGCTTATGATGAGATATCAGGCCAAGGACACAATTCAGTGACCTCCTTCCTCCAGCTAGGCTCCACCTCCAAAAGTTTCCCTCATTTTCCAGTAATACCACCAAATTTTGATCCATTGGTGGACTAATCAGTTAAGTAGATCAAAACCCTCATGATCTAATTACCTGTAAGTGGTTAAATCTACCAGCATAGGTTCAAACCTTTGACACATGAGCCTTTTTTTGGGGGGAGGGCTCTATATCCAAAATCACTACCCCATGTATCCTATCACCACCCCATGTCAATTGACTCACACAATGCACATCCAGTGAGACTGGAGCCCTGGAAATGTTAGGATCCTGAAGAGACTTATGTAAGGATACTTCCCATGAATATAATCAGCCTTGAATACCAAACTGGGAATGGTGGGATCTAGTCATCCTCTTAACATGAAAAGATGATACATTCCCAATTCTTATCCTTCCCCCCTACCCCCATTACCATGAATTCTCTCTTAATGCATATGAAAATTTCCTTCTTATTCCTAGCATGTTAAGAATTGTTATTGTTTTTGCTGCCAACAGGTAAGCTGGATGAGTAGACCATGGGTGTGAAAATTCAGTCCCATCTGATATTAAAAACATTGATGCACCCATGGTTAGGAATCACCCATCAGCAAAAGGATAGAAAGGAAAAATCCAAACACAGACAATAATCTAGCTTAATAAGTAAGTCCAATAAGAATAAACTTGTTTTATTAATTTATTTTATATTTCTTAGCTCTCCCATTGACAAATAAGATTCAATATGAGTATTACTTACATCACAATATTTGAAAATATATATACATTTTGCAATGCTAAGCCAAGTCATTTAACATATGAATTACCTCATTATGCATACTATTTATTTGTTTGGTGAGAATACTTAAAATCTATTCTCTTGGTGATTTTACAAATACAGCAATAAACCAGGGCCACTGGTCCCAGCCTTCCTCACAGACACAGGATCTTGCTTCACTCCAGCTTGGTGAAAATGTCCAGACCTGCAGAGATTGAGCACTATATCAAGTCCCCTGATCGCTGTTTTCTAGATGTATATTGGGAAGGGTATAAAAAACACTACACTGCTGACTGCCTTCTTCAAGAACCAGAAGGACCCTGGCATCCTTGACTGAATGATGAAGAAGCAGGACATCAATCTGTGATGGGCAGCTGGCTTCCTAAGAATTTCTTAATCTCACTGGTGGTCTGGCCAGAGCCCACCATGACTCCTTCACAGCTGCCCAGCAGGTCTAACCCTCTTCCCCGTTCCCTCTGGCTACGAAGACATCACCTCCTCCTCCAGCCCACAGCTGCACTGAGTCCAATACACCCACCACACCTTGTAGCCCATTCCTGCTGGGAGTTTTGTGTGTGTGTGTGTGTGTGTGTGTGTGTGTGTTCTGGTTTTGTTTTGTTTTGTTTTTGATACAGCGTCTCACTGTGTAGCCCAGGATGGCTTCAAACTGGAAATCTTCCTGCCTCAGATTCCTGAGTGCAAGGATTAGAAGTGTGTGCCACCACACCTGGTTTATGTGTTGTAATTTTTTTATGTTTTTCAAAGACATTTTAAGATATAATATGCAATGAAGATAGTCGCCATGTTGTGCCAAAGATCTACCATATCTAATCGAAATGTCATACCTTTGGTCAACAGCTCCTCATCAGTCTTTGGTAGGCACCATTCTACTCTGTTTCTACATGTAAGTGAAATCATGGTTTATTGTTGTTGTTGTTGTTGTTGTTTGATTGGTTGGTTTTATTTTGGTTTTTCTGAGTCCAGTTTATTTCACTGTTCTCCAGATCCATTCATAATGTTGGAAATGTCATAATTTTCTTCTAAAGACTGAGTAGTATTTTATTGTTTGAACATAATATGTACATGCATTTGTATGTTTTATGCATGTATACATTTGAACCCACATGCTTGATCTATGTATCCACTGATGAGCACTTAGGTTGGTTTCATATCTTGAGTATTTATTTATTTATTTGAGGGAGAGAAAGAAGCTACACTCATGCATGCCACAATGCACTAGTAGAGGTCAGAGGACAGGTTTTCCTCTACCATATGGATTTCAGAAATCAAACTCAAGTCACGTGATTTGCAAGCATGCACCTTACTCACTGAGAGCTATCTCTCCAGCATCTTCGCTCTTTCTGAATAAAGTTAAAATGAGCACAGGAGTGAGGATATTTCCTCAGTAAGGCAGTTACATTTCTTTCAGATGTAAGAACTTTCCACATTTGGGGAAGCCATTGCTTTATGTCTGCTGTCATGAAGAGTCTATCTTTAATTCATAACCTTGTTCTGTGACTTTGTATGTAGAAGACCAAGAAGCTTAAAATTAAGGTTATTTTTTTTCTAAACTTTTCTCATATTTAGCTGAAGAAAACATTACCAAGGTGTGGTGGATTCTGCCCGAGGGCTTTGAGGAAAGTAAATCCTTTTCACATCCTGCTTCATTCACTTTTTCAACCCAGGCCATTGTTTGGGTTTTTTCCAGCTTACCGAAACCTATTGGAATTCAAGTGCTTGAAATGGCATGTATAGGGGGCTGGAAAGGTGGCTCAGGGGTTAAGCCTCTGCCTTGCAGACAGAAGGTACTGAGTTCAGATCCTAGACCCCACGTATAGATGCCAGGCGGAAGCGGGGCTGCTTGCGTTTCTGGTCCTGGTAGGGCAGAGCCTGTGAATCCCGGGGCAGAGTAAACAAGGAGGAGGTGGAGGTGTCCATGGTGGTTTCCGAATTCGCCCATGGTTCTACACACACACACACATACACACATACATGCACAATTGAATAAATTTTTTTTAAAAATGGCATGTATAATCTAATTCTGAAAATAGGTCTTGTTCTAAATCTCATTCTGGAAATAGAGAGGGACTTCAGAGAGTACTGAAAATTTGGCCGATTTGGTGCCAGCGAGAGATGGAATTCATCTCCCACAGTGGGCAGAATCATACCTTGGCCACACTTGTCTCTCTTCTATATTAAAAGCCAGATCCCACATCAAAAACCCAGAGACAGATGAATTCAGACATTGGATGGATGTGCTGTACTCAGTATGGCTTGTTGAATACATTTCTGCTTCTCATTGTTAACTTGATTTTTTTTATTATTGACTTGTTAACAGAGGATAGTCTGAGACAGACTCTACCACAGAGCCAGTAACACCCGGAAGCTAAACCATTCAGAGAATCCCCCCCTTGCGTGTCTTTTCTTCTTCAACTTTAGTGCAGGGTTAAAGGAAAACTTGGGTTCAGTCAATAATATTCTGCTAAAAATTCCAGAGTCAGTAACATGAACACAGAGAGTTAAATTCAGAATGAAATTGTCTCCTACAAATAAATTTAGAAGATTGAAATTACCTTTTTTTAAGTATTTTGGAACAGTTTTGTTGTTTTTTGCTTTGTTTTTCTTTCCACTATCTGCTCCCAGAAACCTCTCCCTCAGAATGGCCTGGGACTTTAGTTAAAATGTTGGTTCCTTCCTAGTTGTCTTGCTGGACTGTTTTTCCATCTCCTTGCAGTCTTACAGTCAAGATCTTAAGTAAAGTGTGGGTGCTGGGCCACAGCAGATCACAATAGTAAGTTTCTTTTTCCTCCGGCTACATGATTTCAAGTTGGTTTCACTTTTTAGTTTCCTTTTTCCCTTCCCAAGGCTGCTTCATTCCCTCCTCTACTGTCCCCTCCCCTTCGTAGCCTTTATAGGGGAGGATCTAGAGAACAGCTCAGTCTGGCTCCCGGCATCTCTGAGCAGCAAGGAAGCAAATCATCAACATGAGGTGAGTGCAATCAGAACCGTTAAGCTCTCTAGATCTCCAGTGTAACTTAGAAACAGCTTCTCCCTGCAGGAAAATTCCTGAGCCTTCTCGTTGCTTCTGGATTTAACAAATCTGATAGCTGCTTTCATTTTTATTTCTTTCAACTTATTTTCACTCTTTGACAATTTTATAGATAAATGCAAAGAAGGTAAATTTATTTTCACCCTGAAAAGAAACAGATACCTTCCTTTGCAGCAGATACTGTGAAAGATTGAATAAGTACTGCAAACCCAGCTTAAGTAGACCTGAAATATTCAATCACTTTAAATAGACATTAAATCACTAAAATAGACATTCTCACGGAGAGATTTTTTTGTCATTTCTTATATGAAAACAAACCTCAAAGTTTATTTTTATTTCTGTGACGAACACTAGTGAGAGGTAGAAAATAATTTTGATGCAAATTTAGCCTCTGATCTGATACAGTCTTAATTTCTAGTGATGGGAAGTGGAAGGATAACCACCCAGAGATGGTAAGGATAGATTAGGAAGGCACATATGTTTTTGGGGGGGGAATGCAGAAATAATTAAAAGAAATTCTGGGTGGCAAGGAAGAAGGGTTATTATTGTAGGAGGGAAAGGGAAGATGGGACTGGGGATTAAGGTGTGAAACTATCATGCCCTTATCAGTGAGGTGGCCAGAATAAAGGTAACTTGGTATAGCACAAAGGCCTGAACCCCCACAAGAGTAGACAAGCCAGAGTGAACTCTGGGGTCCATAGAAACATACGAGCAGGAGGGTGGGAGGGAGTGGGAGGAGTTGATGAAGCAAAGGAAAGAAATGGGAGGGAGGGGGAAGAGAGGGAAGCACAGAGAATATATGCTTATAAAAGTAGAAAATTAAATTAATAAAAAAATTGAGACTAAAACTAACAACAAAAATAAACCCCTACATCTCAGGTTAAACTATTCAATTATCTTTTTAAGAGAGAGAGAGAGAGAGAGAGAGAGAGAGAGAGAGAGAGTCTGAGTCCCTGGGCATAAACCACTCTCAAGACTCATCAAACCATACCTTTAAAAATAGATGTAATTATGGTAAGTAAAGTATAATCTCAGTTAATTTGATTTCTTTAAGTGCAAATATACCAGCTAGTCTTCTGCTTAATATATATTAGTAGAGCCTCAGACACAACTAAGAAGAAAAGACACCTGCCCCATACACATGAGGAACAATGGGCAGGATGACTTTCCAAGGAAGGCAGTTGCTCTTGTCCAGACAGGGAGGGAGAAAAAGGGACAGGCTGCCTTGCCCTCAATTCCAAGGGTTGTAAATCCTCAGCAAGGTCCCTTCCAGGGATGGGACGAGTAAAAGGCACTCGCTGCCAAGCTATCCTTCCTTCATAATGGGCTTGTTACAAGATTGATGTGTGATTGTGATTGACCAGAAAACCAAAACCTGCCCAGGGCCTTGGTAGCCAGCCTGCATAGGAGACTGCTGTGTACTGCGTTTGGGTGTATCTAGAGCTACTAACCTGTCCCAGTGTGGGGGTGGGGGGTGGGAGCTCTGAACTATGCTGACTTGAAGTGGGGGGATGGAGGGAGAAGAGGGACATAGACATCTTAGGCTGATGTCAAAAACTACAGTAGGGAGAGAGGACCCAGGAAAACACTTGGCACTGTGTGGGTATAAATGTCCCCCAGAGTACCACTGAAGAACTCTTGGGGTTTTTTTTGAGCTCCCTCAATTATAGTCTTTTGGTGTCTGGTTAGAAATTAAACATGCATTTATCCAACTCACTCATGGCCTTTACTGATTTGTTCATTATGTCAGTGATTTTAATATTTTTGTTGCTAACAACACATACCTGACAAAAACAACTTGATGAAGGAAGAGTTTATCGTGGTTCACAGTTGGGGTCTACAGTGTGGTGAATAAATCAGCAGGAGCATGAGGTACCTGGGACATTTGTTCCCACAGTCAGGAAGCAGAGACAGATGAATATGGCTGCTCAGCCCCCTTTCAATTCAGTCTAGAATCCCTGGCCGTGAAAGAGTGTTGCCTGTAAATGCCAGCATTTGCAGTAACGTGGGCTCTCTGAAAGGGAGTGGCAGGAAATGACTCCAGGCAGGGACTACGGGGATCTCAGGCAGCCCAGTGTGAAACTGTACTAATACAAGTTTAGTCTCAGCTAGATGTGTTTGCAAGTGTTACACATAGGAAATCATCCACAATCAGTGACCATAAAGATTATAACAAGGAACAGCAAAATCTCATGGGAATAAGAGACACAAAAGTGAATAACAGGAAGGTGTGCAAGGAAGTACATAAAGACATCGGCAATCCTAAACAGTCAACAGCTGTAACAGGGAAGGTGCAAGGAAGTACATAAAGACATGTGATTTACTGCATCCTCAGATGGTCAGTGATTATATACAGTTAGCATATACATTATGCTAACATATACAGTATGCAGTCTAAAAAGACACATTTTCTGCTACAATGCAATGTGGACCTTAAATATAGTTTTAGGGAAAGAGCATGTTGAGCTGTGTGGATCAATCTTCCCATTCTGAGATTAGATCACAGGACAAATAACAGACTCCAAAAAGGCCAAAGAGCAGGAGATACGTCTCCACTGCTGTCTGTTTCGCGCCAGCTTGATCTATACCCAAGGAGTCCTGGAAGGCCAGTGACAGCCCCTGCAGCTGCCTACACTTAGAATAGGTCACGCTTACTCAGTTACACCTCAACATACTGTCAACACAGGCTCTGCCAGAGTTGTGTTTCCACGGTGCACAAAACCCCATTAACTTAACTGTGAAGATAAACCATCGCAGTTTCTTTCTGCTTTACGGTCAGGCAGAGCAGGACTCAGGCGAGTGAGAACTGAGCGCAGGGGCGGAGCTTGCTGAGAGCTCAGAAGAAGCATGTATTGTAGCTTCTTTCAGCACAATCTGTTCTCCGCGTCACCTGGGGCCTAAAGGAAGTCCTGGTTCCTCTTTAGTATCTTATATTTTAAAAGATTAATCCAAGATTTGTTTTTATGGTTAATAGCATGCTTCCTGCTCAAAAAGTTCATCCATGATCAATCCAATATGGCTATATGACTCCACGTCCTGATTAGGTCAATGTGAAGTTGGAATTTTCTTTGTCAGAATCGGAGAACATGTCTCTCCGGACCACATTCTTACTGACCTGCTAAATGTACCTCACCGTGTGGTAAACTAGGAAATGGGAGAAAGTGTTCCAGTCTCTCAAATTGTGCTATATGTGTGTGCTCTGCATCACAATCAACCTTGATTGATTGAAACGGGTGTTCTAAAAATACTGAACAGGTGGATTTGAAATAAAGCTGAGGTGAGGGGGAAACCAGTTACAAAGGACTACTGGTATTCTGCATACAAACGAATGTTTGAGAACTACTGACTGGCAGATGTGATGTTCACCACCAAGTTTCCCCTTCCTTAAATGCACAGAAAACCCCTTTGCACTGGAGGGGTATAACTTTGAGCCAAAAAAGCCAGAGATAATGCATGGCAGGTAGAAAGGATGGTATAACAGTTACTCTTAACTATTGCTGTGAGAAAGCACCCAAAGTCAAGCATCTTAAAGGAGAAAGGGAGGTTTATTCAGCTTACGGTTCCAGAGGGGAGGCACAGTTTCTCATGGCAGAGGCAGCGTGGCTGGCTGGCCAAAACTGGAGGAGGCTACGTCACTGCAGACGTCTTAGAAGCTGAGAGCTGTAAGTCTGCTTGCTGCAAAAAGCAGACTTCTAGAGGTAGAGTGGGACTGATCCACCTCAAGGCCCACCCCTTGTGACTGCCTTCCTCCAGCAAGGCTCCACCTCTCAAGGTGCCATGACCTTGCCAAACCCATGAGACTGTGGGAGACACATTTCAGACCACGACAGTTGGAACGGATGTGGCCAACTAACCAAAGGAAATCATGGCCAACCAGTGAGCCTTGTGGCTCACCCCGTGTCCGAGTCTAGCATCCCCAAGAAGGGGCCAATCTTTAAATGTTCTCACACTCGGTCAAGTTAATGTAAGCAATTAATAAACAATCAACAGGGCCCAGGAGCTCATCATAGTGACCATATGTGTCTTTTTCACAGTGAGGCCACCAAGAGTGCCCTGGAGAAAATCCTTCCCCAGCTGAAGTGCCATTTCACCTGGAACTTATTCAAGGAAGGAACCATCTCAACTTACATGGAAGAAAGAGTACTTAACCAGATTGAATTTCTGAGCAGCGAGTTCAAATCTACAATGTACAACATGCTGGCTTACATAAAGCACATAGATGGTGATAACGAGGCGGCCCTGGAATGCTTGAAGAAAGCTGAAGCCCTCCAGCAAGAAGAACCAGAGAGCCAGTCAGAAATCAGAAGCCTGGTCACTTGGGGAAACTATGCTTGGGTCCACTATCACATGGGCCAGTTTTCAGAAGCCCAGGACTATGTCGACAAGGTGACCCAGGTTTGCAAGAAGTTTGCAAATCCTTACAGCCTGGAGTGTCCTGAACTTGACTGCGAGGAAGGGTGGACGCGCCTGCAGTGTGGAAGAAATGAAAGGGCTAAGGTGTGTTTCCAGAGGGCTCTGGAAGAGAAGCCTGACGACTCTGAGTTCGCCTCTGGGCTGGCCATTGCCATGTACTATTTGGATGGAAAATTCCAGAACCAGTTTTCTGTTGACGCTCTGAAGGAGGCCCTGGAGCTGAGTCCCAAGAGTCAGTACCTCAAAATTCTCTTGGCCCAGAGGCTGCAGAAGATCAGAGAACAGGACAAAGGACAGAAGTTGGTAGAAGAGGCCCTGGCAGAGGCTCCTGGCCAAACAGATATCCTTCGAAATGCAGCTGTCTTTTACAAACACATGGGAAAATTCGACAAAGCTTCCGAGCTCTTTCTAAGAGCACTGGCATCCACCGAAAACAACAGCCACATCTATTACCACGTTATGTCTGCTTACAGGAAATTCATTCAAATCCAGGACAAAAAAGAACGTAGAAGCAGTAGAACTAGACAGAAGATTGAAGAACTGAAGGCACTGATTATGGACTATATAAGCAAAGCTCTGGATAGGAAGCCAAGTCCTCTGAATGCATATTCTGATCTCATTGATTCCCCAGAAGTAGAAAGCTGTTACCAGATAGTCTTCGATGAGGAGCCCCCCAGTGCTGAGGAGCGAGAGCTCTATAGGCGTTATTGCGACCTTCTGGAGAAACACAGGAAGTCTGAAGATCCTGCTACCCAAAACTGTTTCGAAAGGTTTCCCATAAGCAATTAATCTGTGGGGAACGAGGAGATGAAGCCTCCAAGTGGAGAACACAGCTAGATACCCACGCCAGCACAACGCACCCAGCTCTCGCCATCTCGAAAGACTAGACTGAAGCCACAGCACAATGGGAGAAGAAATAGATCCACCTGCTCAGGGACACGCTTTGGGACACAAGTAGTCTTTGCCTACAGCATTGGAGGTTGAAGGTCGAGGAAAGTGTGTTGGGGCTCCATCCTCAGGGAGCTAATGCACTCCTGCCCTGTCCAAAGAGACGAAGGGAAGTAGGGCTCCCTGGTACAGTGGGAGGGAAACGGCGGGAATACAGGAACCAGAACGTGCTGGTCTTGCTTATTGCTTAAAGTTCTCTTGAAAAGAATCAGTTTCTCAAGCTCTCTCTCCCCTGCCCATCACAGTCCAATCAGTTTCTGGTCTGCAGGCCTCAAATTAATCCCTCGTGCACGCAGAATTTTGGGCTCATGGGGTGCTGAGTCACTCTCGATTTGCGCTCAGTTCACAGCATGATCACCATCTTGGGCTTCTTTCCAAGGATAGTATGTGGTGATTGCTAGCAAAATTTTTACTTTTTTACTTTCTCATTCCATTTCCTCAGTCTCCCAAGCCTGGAGGATTAGCTTTAGCCTAACCCGAGAATATTCTCTGTGTCATATGCTTGGATTCCACCATGTATTTCTGTGTGCTCTCGACAGTAATGCCATGATAAAATACATATACCTGATAGTGATGCTACAATAAATCTAAAAATTCCAATGTTGAATGTGTTGGGAAGAAGGCAATAAAGATAGTATTGTCAAATCTCAAAAGTTTCTTCTGCTGAGTTGATGAAAGCTTACATGTTGACTAATTTGGCCATTATAGCACTTCTTTGAACATTAATACTGATACTCCTGCAACCAGCCGACCTCTAGCCCAGGAGTTGCAGCTAAATCTAGGGTCCAGTTAGCAGCTGCTGCTTTGATAAAGTTTACTGGGATCCAAGAAGACTTAGACAAATATCTTGTCCACGGCACTGTGTGAAGAAGACCAGTAACTAGACTAATCTAAGGACAGATTTCACACAGCCCAGCGAGAGGCCGTTCAAAATCGTCTGTGTCTGGTCTGGAGTGCTTGACTTGGTGCAGGTGCAAGTCAGGTTTGGGCAAGTCTCTCAAACTTACCAGGAATAGTCTCCTTGGCCTTTCAGATGATTCCTCTATTGTTCATATTTATCCTCCTTTCTAAACAAAAGGACCTGAATTTAGGTCCCAGACGCCACACAAAAACTCCGGGCAGGAAGGGCAGTGGTCTTCAGTTCCAATCCCGGAAGGCAAAGTCAGGAACTCCCAGAGCTGAAGCACTAAGAAGGTAGAGCACTCCAGGATGATTCCTGAAGTCACCCTTGGCCTTCCACAAGCACACATAGTGCCATCTTCTATATATCTACTCACACACACACACAGACACAGACACACGCGCATGCGCACACACACACGTACACACCCATACCTACACATGCAAAAAAGAGAAGAAATAAATAAAGATCACGGAGCTAAGCCGTACACTGTCCTTAGATTTGTGGTAACTAATCGCTCTGACATGTAAGTTGTGATGGTAACAGGCTAAAGTGCTTTTGGTTTTTTGTTTGCTTGCTTGCTTCAGGAGCTGGAAAGCTGATTTTTTTTCCTCTCTCTCAAATCACTTTCAACCAGCAACTCTTCACTTGAGCCTCTTTGCTGGTGACCTTTTGATGTCACAAGGAGTCATTCACTGGACATCACGTGACCTAGGTCTAGGTACACAGATTCATTTTCTTCATAAATTAATGAATTATTGAGCAACAAAAGAGTTGAGAATGTTTACATTTATTTTAACACAGAAAGCATAGGACCAGAAACTCTGTGGATGTAAGCTGGGTATCCCGGTAGCTGCCTGGAAGAGGCATGCTTAGGGATTGGCAAGTGGCCACATGGCAAAAATCTTGTGAAGAGCCACGAGTCTGACACAGAATTGCAGACACACACACTACTTTTCCTTCCTTGCAATCATCTCACTACCCAGACTTTTGACACAGAAGTCCCTAAATCCCACCATCAAGGAGTGGATTTGCAGCCCAACCTCCAAGCTCCATTTGCTTTTCAGTCATGTGATAATTTCTTTCAGAAAACTGAGTGTTGTAGTTTCTTACACATTGCAGAACTCCCCTCTCCCTTCCAACAAGCCTGGTTTGCTAAATACTCCCTTTTCACCCTACTGACTGATTCATTGAGCCTTGTTACAAAAAAAAAAAAAAGAGTCTTCTTTTATGGCAGATTACATTTATAACTAAATTAGCTCACCAAGATGAGGGATGGAGATTCAGGTTAAAAACAAAGAAAGGGGAATTACACCTGTTTTGGCACAAGTGAAAATATTCTAAAGAGAGGCATGTGTGCCTTCCCTTTAGTTTTCAGGCCATGGAAATACTGTGCCCCCAAGAAGATGGAATCTACTAGGAATCATGCTGGGAGAACAGGGCCACCATCCTGGTGCCAGCCAGAGAAGGAACTTGCCTCTCTGGAAGAGAGATTTCACTAAGCTCTGACCACTTTGCAGGGCAGACCTGCAGCTGAGACAATAATGTGTCACTAATAAACAGGACCTGTCTTAGGAATGAACACATAGCTTTTGACCCCTATGTAAATCTAATCCTCATGTTAGCACCCAACACATGCTTTTAGAAGCTACTAAGCCTCTTGATTTCTTCTTTCCAAAGTGACCACATCGCCTTTCTCTGCTTTTCACTTTTATTTGTCTCTTTAGCTGGGATATTGAGGATGGATGGGGGAGCCTAGGTTTTTAGGGACCCAAGATTTGACCATAAAAATTCTGATAACAGTCAAAACTACAAATACAAAGGCAGTAACAGACAGACTGTAAATACAATGGTGATAACAAGCAGACTACGAAGATATTACACTTTTAATTTAGTCATCAGAGAGTTTTGAAAGCTCACTCATTTATTAGGGCAGTCTGATCCAACAGAGTTCTCAAATACGCATCAATGTTCAATTAAATAGTAAATCACAGAGCTTTGTTACAGCTAGACTTTTAAGTATACACTAAAGGTCACGTGCTTCATTGTTAGTCCTTCGCTGCTGGCAGTATTGGTAAGCAAGGGCACCTTTAGGAGATGAGATCTGGTTAAAGGAAATGAAGTAACAAAGCAGTCTTGGGTCTAGGCAGTAGGGAGGGGGGCAGAATGGAGTCAGCTTGGTCAGCTCTATCCCAGAGATTACCAGTGGGGTATCAGGTGAATGGCCTGATTCAGAGGACAGAGCTAGGGGATCTAATAGATAAAGTAACTCAACCTTCTAAGTGTACATCCATTGGAAACAAAATCCTCCCTGTACTTTTCAAGAGTTGCTAATGTAGTTGCTTTACTCCCCTCCTAGTTTTCCATAAGTTAGTTCTGCAGCTTTCTTTTTTCTCTTATTCTTACTATTACTATTATATTTTATTATTGGGTACTTTCATAAGTGGATATGATGAATTTAAATGATTTCCTCCGTATCTTACCCTTCTCATCCCACCTCCTTCTCTCATTGAAAACCATTTTCTTCCCAATCTTTTAGTTCTTTCACATCTTTTTTTTTTTTTTTTTTGCATGTGTGACCCATTGAGTTTCATCAGGGGTGTCTGTATTGGCATGGGCCTCAGCACTTCATTGGTGCATGGACAATACATCACTGAGAAAAGTGGGTCCCCTTCCACAGTCAGCCTACATGCTCAATAGTCTCTGAGGGAGGTGTGTGCCTCATGTGATCTTGCCCCTTCCATGATGAAATGTCGCTAGACCAAATCTTGTGCCGATCTTACCAAAATAAATATAATAGTAAGCTCATGGGCACAGCCATCCTGTCATTTTGAAAGATACTCTTTGACGTCACCCTTCTTTAACCTCTGCTTCTTACATTCCTACTTTTTCCAAGATGTTCCCTGAGCCTTCTGGGGAAAGCAGTGATTTAGATGTCTTGTTTAGAGTCAAATACTCCATAGTCATTAATCTCTGGTCCTGCAGTTTTACGATCCCACACAAACATGAAGCATAGATCTTTTCAATGTCGCAAACAAAATACACTGAAAATTTTGCAATCTTAGAAGTTTTTACTGAATGATATAGAATTGGTAAAACAGCAAGATTATATCACACAACTCCCAATAATCTATGAAGTTTTTTTATAAAACTTTTAATTTGCATACTCTGAAGTTTGCATATCTTGCTAGACACACTGAAAGTCTGGCCATATGAAGAAGAAACCTTCTCTGGTGAAGTCTTCATTGATCAGGGCGCCCACCCATGCAAGCTGTGCATTTTAGAGGCATGGTTGTAAAGAAAATGGTTCTTGTTGGACCACCAACTGACAGGTGCTCAAAACAATGGAAATTGACACTGGTCAACGAATACAGGAATATATGGTGGAAGAATAGAAACTCCTGTCATAGACACATAGGAGCGAGTAAAAAGAAATGACTTCTCAGGCAAAGCAGAGAGAAGGGGTCATCCAGCTCTATTTTGTAAGGTTATACATCTTTGAAGACAACAGCTAGAGAAGGTTCATGGACTATTTAGTCACGAGTACATTAAATTCACAAACACAGGGTTCAGCTTGGCAGTGGCCTTCACAGCCTTCTCATAGCACTGCAGGGCCTCATTCATTTCCCCTCTCAACTTATGGACGAACGCAAGAAGGCTGGTGCTTTCCACGACACGTATGTTCTGGCGAACACGTCTTTGAGCCAGCTTCTCTAAGGCCTTCAGGAGCTTTTCCCTGAAATGGGATCTGATGTTTATTTTTAGACCTTTCAAGTACTGGGTGATTGCTCCGTCTTCAAATTCCTTATGGAATTGTTGGAAATTGCCATAGCGGAAGTGAATATTTTGCTGAAAGACTTCATTGAGGTTCTGCATGCTGAGTACTGTCTGAAAATTTTCCTCTGCCTCTCTGTATTGTCTAGTTTCTGCATGCATTTCAGCCAGATCAATGTAAGCCAGCTCAAATGTGGGCTTTAGTTGCAGAGTCCTTTGAAAGTGAAACATAGCCAAATGGATCGATTGGTTTAGTTTTTCATTATCATGCCCTCTTGGCTGCATATTCATAGCTTCCTTTATTTGGCGCACTTGTTTCTTGTAGCATCGCCCAATCTGGTGATGTAGGTAGGCAGAAGAGGGTGCTGTTTCCAAAGCCCTTTTGAACAGTTGAAGAGCTCTATCCACGAAGCCTTTCTTTAGGTAAAACTTGCCTGCATACCGATAGACACATGGCTGGGAAGACATGTTGGTTAGAGCATCTTCCATGTATGTTTCTGCTTCAGTTGTTTGTCCTACATCCCAAAGCTTTAGGGCCAAGAGAACTTTAACATAAGCATCTCCTGGGTTTAACCTGAAAGCCTTCTGCAGGGGCTGCAGAGAAATCGAATTGCTGTCATCATAATCTAGGCGATAGGCAACGATGGCGTAGCCTTTGCTGAATTCGGGGTTCTCAGGCTCTGCTTCCACAGCCTTTGTAAAGCAGTCCAGGGCTCGTCTATAATACTGTCCTTCACACTTCAGCAAGGCCCATCCTTCCTCGCAGTCCATCTCAGGACACTCCACTCTGTAGCGGAAGGGACTCGCTAACCTCTCGCAAATGTTCTCCACCTTGTCCAGGTAGGTCTGGGCTTCTTCCAGCTGGCCCCTGTGGAAATGCACCCAGGCATAGTTGCCCAAGGTCACCAGGCTTCTGCCTTCCCACTGGTCGGCTTGCTCCCCCTGGATCAAGTCTTCAGCTTCTTCCAAGCACCGGAGAGCTTCCTTGTGCTGGCCTTGCAGGTGCTTCACATAGGCCTGGAGGTTGCACATTCCGGTATGGTATCTGGTATTTAGGAACTGGATCCCCAAGATCCTGTTTTCCAAGTCAGGTATATCGATGTCTTGTATAACCAAGTCCCAGGTAAAGTGACATTTCAGTTGATCCAATCTTTCACGTATGATATTTCTAAAAGATGCTTCACTGTAAAAATAGGCCTCTGTTATTGCCATTTTGTGTACATTCTATGTACTGAAAATCAAGCCAACGTTTTCAATCATCAAATACCCATCCTCCCAGAATTCCTATAGCCAATATTAATCCCCCCATACACACTGCATTTTATTCCCTCTAGCTTCATGTTTTAAATCACAGAGTAGTTGCGATGGTTAGTCCCTTTTACCAACCTGATGCAATCTAGATTCATCTGGGCCTCTGAGTTAGCCTGTGAAACAATATCTTGATCACCTTAACTGGCGTGGGATGACCTCTTTAACTGTGAGTGGGGACACTTTCCTAGGCAGAGGATCCTGGATGTATACAGTAGAGAAAATGAGCAGAGTAAGGCACACACACACTCATTGCTCTTTGCTCTTAACTGTGGGTGTGATGTGAACAGTTCTCTAAGGTGCCTGCTGCTGTGTCTCTCCAGCCACGATGGATGCTATCCCTCTGGAATGGTAAGTTAAAATAAACCTTTTCTCCCTTCAGTTGCTTTGGCCTGAGTATTCTATCACAGAAACAGAAGAATCAGTGACACGGTCATTTTACATAAAACTCCGAGGAAAGATTACTACTGCATCATCTTTCTGCTGCTGTGAGACAATACTCAGACTTAAGGGAGAAAGGGAGATTTATTTAGTTTAACAGCTCCAGAGGGGAGATACAGTCCATTATGGTGGAAAAGGCAATGGAAGATGGCAGAAGCTGGAGGGCCAATTATGGTCACAACTGTCATTATGGAGATAGAGCAAATAAGAAGCAAGCTGCAAGATGAATCAGGACTGAGCCCCCCCTCCCCCCCTCCCCCGTGGCCTGCTTTCCTTCAACAAAACTCCACCTGCTAAAGGTGCCACTGCCTTCCCAAACATCAGCATCAACTAACACACAAACACATGAGGGCCCTGTAGGGGGCAACTCACATTCAAATCCTGACAGTTACGCTCTTAATGGTGCTAGTATTTGGTTACAGAAACTCTGAAAGCCAGCTCATTTAACTCTTTCTGCTAATTGTATGCTAATGTATAATTGCATTATAGCACCAACCCTACTGCTATTAAAGTGCTCAGCCCTTTCTGCTCCCTCACAATTAAAAGGAGACTTCACAGAATAGGGTTCCTTGTTTATCTGTTCAGTATTCTCAACTTTTATCTCCTTCCTCCCAGGAAGGCTTCTGAGTTCACTATGATAGCCAGAAGTCAAGTCAGTGGTTACATTTCCTGAGTACTTAGACAGGAGTGGAGGAGGCAGTAGCGCCTCCTCCTCCTATGCCTATATGAATTTAATCCCCAGAAGACTGAGCGAGAGGTGGAGTCGCCTCACCATAGCAGACTTATGGGGCATTCGAAGTAGGGAGCTGAGAAAACGTGTATGAAGGCAAATGTGAGTCTTCCTTTTATAAGTCCTTGATCCACAGCTTAGTGAACAGGTGTTCACAGTCTCAATCAATCACGTTTCCCACTCCTAGGGAGAAGACGTAATGATTAAGAGTGTGACCAAAACTTGTCCTTTCTGTGACCCTGAGGTTATGCTCTCTCTATCTAAGCGCATGGGGAAAAGAAAAAGCAATTTGTCTCTGAAAAAGTGAAAAGCGTTCTTGGCATCCTGTGTAGATATCATCTCTTGTTTTATATGTCATATTTTTTTCTTACTTAAAAGGAAGGAAGACCCAAGGAAAGAGCCCAGCTAGCACCCATAAAATTTTCCTTAACTCTCTATATGGCAATACATTGTAGAGAAAATTGTGTAAATCTACCATGGACTCCAACTATCTAACCATATTTTAATAAAGCAAGAAAGCATGTGAGGCATTCCCCTTTGGAAACAAAGCAATGAAAATTTCCGAAGTGATGGGTGACATCACTCAAGTTGGCGATGGATACTCGCCTGGCTTCCTGCTGCTTCTGTGAATGAGCTCATCGCTCAAAGCAATCTTCTCATTTCCTGCAGTCTCCACTTCAAACCTTCACCAACAGCCCTTATATGTTCCTGGGGAGAGGGTCTTCCTGCCCAAGCCAATAATCATAATCCTAAGAATTCTGGGAAAAACAGATGGTATCACGCAAAAACTCAAATGCTTCATATCTGCTCCTAATAGTCCATGAAATCCATTTGTCCAGAGCTACTACAATGCTTGCAGGAAAGCCCTTCTAAGCGTTCTATATACGTACTCCACTCTCTGGTACCTCCGCTCTGGTTCAGTGAGCACTTTGAGAGGAAACAGAGAGATAGATCTTCTGAATTATCTGTTTGGGGCAGCTGGTAAGAGGATAGCATGCCAGACCCCAGAGATGCAGAACTCAAGAGCACTGCAGGAATGATGCTGCCAGGCTGTTTTGTCCCCTGCTTGGGGTCCTGGCTTGGCTGTGGGGTGGAATGGCATCCATCGCAGAGGTATCCATGCTTTATAAAATAGGATCGGTAAGGAACTCAACCCCTCAGTCACGAGGGAGAACACTTGGAGTACTGCTGTTGGTATTGTACTGTAAGTGTGTGGGACCTATTTCCTGTTCATATGTGCCAGGTGAGACGGCGCACAGGTGTCAATCATCTCCCTGGATCCTTCCCTCCTCTCCCTCGCCGATTAGTGAGCAGGGGAAAAAAGAAGGAGCTCACTCGGGCCGTGTCCCTGGAAGAGGAGAATTTTTACGTGGGATGTGTTTATTCTGGCATAAGCTAGAACTCTTACAGGCTCGCTCAGGCTGGGGTTCAGGAAGGACAGGCACGAATCATAGAGAAACTCTTGAGATAGCTTATCCACTTAGGGTGGGGGAGGGGCAGAGTGTGCTTCCTGTTAACTGCACAGTTGCAGTCACAACTAGCATCGTTTTAGCTAGGAGAAGCTTACATTATAAGACATGGGTATGTTGGTGAATTTCTTTACAATCTCTCTAGCTTGCAAATTTCTTCTCAAGACAGGTATAAACATTTGCTGGGGAAGGGATCCTGGTGGAAAGGCCCCCTTTCATCATCAGTTCATCCTCTACCACTAACTACAACATCAGATAAAGTCAGATCACAAGCCAGAATGCTTTTGAAAGGAAGATGTTTTCTACAGTTTGCTACATCTAACCAAACGAAGAGAGAGCGATGTATCCTAGAGTGAGAGTGTCATAATCCTAGAATTTCAAATGTTCTTACATCGAGTGTACTGGCTTTTCAAGTGTCAGCCCTGGATGTCACGTAACATACAGGTTACTGAGCCCACCCCAGAATTTCTGAGTCGGCAGCATTGGGGTACAGCTGGGGAATTTGTATTTCCAAAGAGAACCCCTCTAACGCTGGCTCTGATGGTCTTGTGTCCCATTCTGAGCTGATGGATTTAGTGAGAAGCAGATTTCATGGTAACCACAATTTCATAGTTCACAGCAGTCTCAAAACTCTGACCTGGAATAACTAAGAACAAAAAGGGCAGCTTTTTCTTCCCTCCTGGATTTGCTCAAATTGTCAATCAAAAACTACTGCTTTGTTTAGCTACTTTTTCTTGTATTGCTGTGAGACAGTACGTATATTCAACTTAAGGGAGAAAGGGAGATTTAGTCGTCTCATGGGTCCCAAGAGGACACAGTTCATTAGAGTGAGAATCCTATAGCAGAGCCATGGCTGGAGGCAGAAGCAGGAGGCTTGTTCAGAAGGCCGCAGTCATCAGGAAGGCAGAAGAGGCGAGAGCAAACTGAGAGGAAGCAGAGTCAAGCCACCCAAACTTCAAGGCTTGCCCCCTGTGATGGCCCCTCCCTCAGCGAGGCACCATCTCTTAAGATGTTACGACCTTCCCAAATATTAACACCAGCTAAGAATTTCAATGTATGAGCCCGTGAGGGGCAACTCACATTCAAACCATGACAGTATCCAAATGCTCTTGTCCTGACCGGTCTACATGCCCATGTCCCCTCAGGCTCATGATGCTGCTGTATCAGTGGGCAGTCAGTCTGTAAGTCTCTCCTGGGAAGTTGTCATTACACTATAGCAAGTGCTACAAAAATCATCTCTCCTTTTGAATGGGGAAGGCTTTTAAATTCATCCCCTTAAGAGCAGTGCTTCTATAATTAGGCCAGACGCCCTTCTCAAGCCAATTTATAGAGTCAGGAATCTTATCTTGGGGCATTTATTCTCATCGTGCCCTTCTGGACCACTTCACTCCCTGAGCATGGGAAAGCTGGATCCATCGACTTTTTTAACTAGGTCTCTTTGGGGTGAGTCATTTGGTGGCACTGCTCAGAAAATGGAATTCAGCACAAGGTAAAGGTCATGATACCCACTCCTGAGCTTCCAATACCCTGGCCTTTGCCTTTGCGTTGACAGCGGCTGAGTTTGCACAGAAGGCCACTCAAGTCTGCACCCTGACCTCACTTCCAGCTGAGGACCGCTTCAGGTCTTCCTTGCCCTTCCACCCCTCTGGATGCAACCTAGCATATTGTTTTCCAGAATCACCTTGCAAACCCTCCTCAGTCACCAGTTGAGGGACCCACTCAGCAGCAGACCCACAAGAAAGACAGCTCTTTCAGGAGAGTGTCTGGCTGGGAACCAATCCCTTAAGACCTACCCCTTAAGACTCCCAGGTTTTGGAGTTTCAAAAAAGCACAGAAATAAGCCCAGAGAAGCAGAGAAAACCTTACCTCATGCTGCTGGGAAACATTTCACACGTGCCCCTTTTTTTTACTTTGGTCCAGTTGAGAGGCTCCTCCAACTTCTGCTGTGAAGTCCCAGAACTTCTCAGATAAGCAAAGTGCTTATATATGGGAGGAATCCTTAAGCGATTTTCACACCCTCAACCTGGCAAGTTTCCACCTAGAGAAAGAGAGAGAACTGTCTTTGCTTTGATGACAAATAACATGTTTTTGACCTAAGGAGATTTTTGGCCCTGCTGTGCTCTGTGTGGCCTTTGAGTTAGTATATAACTGAATCTTTTCCATGACATCCAGTGTTGAGCTAGGGATGGATATTTTCATGGGACCTGCCAGAGTCTGTTGTCATTTTGTAGCTATCACATGGCCTAGTTAGGCATTCCCAGGGATATCTGAAGTGGGATCTCTTTAATTCAGGTTCCATGGCTCACACCTAGAGGAATCCTCAGAAGGCCACTGTCAATTCCTAGCAGAGAGATTGCAGGTGAGAAAGATCTGTGGCTCTTGTTGCCTCTGAATTTGAAATATGGGTGTATTAGTTAGGGTTCTCTGGGAAAGCAGAAATGTAACCAAAAGAGCTCATGCCCTTAGAATCCTGCAGCAAAATTCATATTACTGGGAATTTAGACAATAGCTATCATCTTTTTACTGATCTAAACAGCATTGCTTGAACTGGTCAGTAGAGGAACGTGGACATGGTGCACAAACTCAGAGAGAGACTGTGGGGGACCCAGTGGGGATTACAATACTCAAAAACATCTGGATGTTAGCATTGAAACCCACAGCATTCTTTTGGAGCGTCTTCCTGTGCCCTCTGCTTTTACTGTATTTTAGATCATCTGTCACGAACCAATAGGGTGTCCAACAAATAAGATTCATGTGTTCAATGAGCACTTTTTTATGAAGCCAAGGCTCAGGCAATTTTCCATACAGGTAGAAGCAGGAAAGGAAAATTTAAAAAGCTGCTACTCCCAGGTCCCCATGTGAGGTTTCTCGGAGTCACCTTGTAAGTTCCTATATCTTGTCTCTACAGGGAGTAGAGCACCCTGATAAGCAAAAGGCCAGGGCTGGCAGCAGCTTCCCCTTGTGCATTTCAAGATAAGGTTATTTACTTCCTTCTGGCCTGCTCTGAAACTGTACCCTGGAAGTGCTGTTCCCTCATTGTCTTGGGTGTCCTTAACTGAACCATATTTCCTACGCTCCCTTGTAGTAAAGCTTGGTGATGAATCTGATGCTGACTGAAGGGACAATGGGCAAGTTATTACTGCGCCACTTAGGATTCAGCCCACGAAACATCCACACACAGTCTTCCACATTTTTTTATTAAAAATTTAATTATACATTAAAAAATTTTTTACCAGTTCCCTCCCTACCCCTCCTCCCCCCGAACCCCCTCATCCCCCTCCTCTCCCTCCCCATCCCCCAGTGCCTCCCCCCCAAATTCCCAGAGAGTCCTTTATTGTGTACGCCTAACTCTCCACTGGGTCCTCCTCTCTGATGACATATAAGGACCCAGTGGCATTTCCATAAGCCCTTTCTCTTGTTCCCCTTAAGCATAGGATCACTACTATGGCTGTCAATCCCTTGCCTCCAGGGGTCTCGGTGCCCTTAACAGATGCTAGACTTTATGAGGGCAACAGTGCACTGGACATTGCGCAGGGCATGCAAAGTCCCATTATGATTACTTTGGCCCCAACTATTGTTGAGAATCTTGCAAATCGTTGCTCCTCCCATCCTTTTGCTCTTACAATCTTACCGCCCCCTCTTCCGCAAATGTCCCTGAGCTCCAGGATGGGGAGAGATTAGGCTGGCCTAGTTCTATGTGGTTGATATAGAGTCTCTGAAGTTCTGGATTGTGGTTTGTTGATTTTCTTTTGCAGTTTTGCTGCTCCTGCAATGCCCTTCACTCCATCCTGATGGGCACTGTATGTCACCCCCTGGCCAGAGACAAAAAGCTGTTAAACTGGAGTCTTGTTATAATAGCACATTCAAGGGTAGATGTAATAAGAGTAGGAAACCTCAGTGAGGGAGGGGTCCATCACCCATTTGCAAAATGATTACTTTTTATCTGCTAGACTATATGCCCTCCCCTTCTGGTGAGATCAGGAAAGAACGTCTGTGAACTTAACCAGGTTTCTCATTACTTACTTGTAGACCTTGATGGAGGCCTATTTTCTCTGCTGTAACATGGTCCCCTCTCTCCTTGTTTCTGGTGTGGCCCTCCTACCCCATCTCTCTTGTTCATAATCCTTGCAATTACTGTGTTACATAGGTTTACTTTTGAGTGTCTCAATGTGGGCTGGGTGAGTTTGGTACTAGGAGCCACCTATTGAGGAGTACATACGGCGCTTAATTTTCTGGGTTTGGGATACTTCACTTAATATAATTCTTTCTAATGACATCCATTTCCCAGCAAATTCCAGTAATTCATCATTTTTGATGGCTGAGTAGTATAGATGTACCACAGTTTCCTTATCCACTCGTCAACTGTTGGACATTTAGGTTGATTCCATGACTTTGCTATTGTAAACGTGCTGCTATGAACATGGTCGAGCTTGTGCTATCGAGGCGAACCTCTGCTGCATGGGGGGTTATTCCCAAAAGTGGGATAGCAGGGTCATATGGCATTTCAATCTTTAATTTCTTTAAGAATCTCCAGACGGCTCGCCAGAGTGGCTGTATGAGCCTGCATTCCCACCAACAATGTAGGACAGTTCCCCTCTCTCCACATCCTCTCCAGCATTTGTCGTTGTTTGTATTGTTCCACATTTTTTTTTCCTCTCTCATGGAAACAGTGCGAAGCAATATATTAAACACCATGGCTTGAAGATGAATGGAGCCTTAGTCTCTACATCACTGAATCAGCCATTTGCCACACAAGAGTAGAGAAAGTAAATGTCTAAGCATTGGCTAAGTCATATTTCAGAATTTTGTTCTGGGCTGATCATTTGCATGGCCATAACTAACAGAAATAACTAAGAAAAAAGTTTTTAAATTGCATTTAACTTTCCCAAACAGATCATCTAACGTGAGCCATTCAAATTCTTATTGAGCTTTATAGAATTTTATTTAATTGCAAAAAGAGAAGACAATGAGAAAAAGACTTGTCAGAAATGAGCTTTTGGTATTTATGTACCAAAATGCTTATGTGGTTTAGATAGTCCTTCACTATCTCAGTGTTCTTTCCTTTGGTGATAAGTTCTTTCCTTTATCTGTCTTGGACCCTTAAGGCTGGAATTGTTTGCCTATAATGGGTAGTAGGTAATGGAGAGGTGACTCTACTTAAAGCCGAGCATCTCTAGTCTTAGTTCCTGCCACCTAAGGGCCACTAGACATCCCTTGTAGTGAAACAAGTTGGATCATTGCTACCAAATACAATCCATACCAAGGAACACTGTAGGGTGACTCAATAAAAGGATTTTTGACTTGGCTAGCATCAGAGGAGTGTGGCAAGGTTTCAAGGAAGAAGGACTTTGCTTGAGATCAGACACTGCCAAGAAATAAGAAAGATTGATTAGTCATCTTAAACTGTAGCCAAAAAGGAGACAATGAGACAAACTATGTGTATAACTTGATAAGAAATGCCACTACTTCTACTAGCTAAGTTAAGGGGCTGCTGGCTATTTTTGGACCCCATGGGACAATATTCTTGTTTTGGTCCCTGCCCAGGCCTGATATAGAGTAGTGCTTGGGCTGTATCTTGATCCATAATGGTCACAGTGGCATTGTCTAATCTTGATATTCCATGAAATTATTTTTGTACTGTAGAACAACAGAACAGCTCCCAAGTATCTGTGACTGTTCTCCTTCTTGTCAGAGAATGCCTGTACTATTCCAGCAGTATGTATCCTGAAATTTTTTAATACATTTTTTATTATTTCCGTTCATACAAACTTAATAGGTAGACCAGTTCCCTCCCTCCCTCCTCCTCCCCCCAAAACCCCTGCTCCCCCTCCCTCCCTCCCCATCCCCCAGCGCCTCCCCCCTAATTCCCAGAGAGTCCTTTATTGTGTATACCTAACTCTCCTCTGGGTCCTCCTCTCCAATGACGTACAAGGACCCAGTGGCATTTCCCTGAACCCTTTCCTGTGTTCCCCTTAAGCACAGGAACACTACTGTGGCTGTCAATCCCTTGCCTCCAAGGATCTTGGTGCCTTTAGCTGATGCTAGACTTTGTGAGGTCAACAGTGTGTTGGACATTGCGCAAGGCATGCAAAGTCCTATTATGATTGCTTCGGCCCTAACTAGTGTGGAGAATCTTGCAAATCATTGCTCCTCCCATCCTTTTGCTCTTACAATCTTACTGCCCCCTCTTCCGCAAATGTCCTTGAGCTTCAGGATGGGGAGAGATTAGGCTGGCCTAGTTCTATGTGGTTGATATAGAGTCTCTGAAGTTCTGGATTGTGGTTTGTTGATTTTCTTTTGCAGTTTTGCTGCTCCTGCAATGCCCTTCACTCCATCCTGATGGGCACTGTATGTCACCCCCTGGTCAGAGACAAAAAGCTGTTAAACTGGAGTCTTGTTATAATAGCACATTCAAGGGTAGATGTAAGAAAAGCAGAAAACCTCGGTGAGGGAGGGGTCAGTCATCCATTTGCAAAATGATCACTTTTCATCTGCCAGACTATATGCCCTCCCCTTCTGGTGAGATCATACCCCCTCAGTTGTACATGATCATGTATCCTGAAATTTTTAAGCACAAAGATTAATAGAGACAAAAAAGAATTAACCAGAAAGAGAACATTAAACAAGATTTCATGCATGTAAAGATCAAATTTGCACATTAAGGGAAAGGGCATGCTTGAGGAGAGATCTATAAAATCTCTGTGGAAATTAAAAGCATCACTTAAAGAGGGGGTAGAGACGACTTGAGATAGAGCCTGTGCATATGCTAGCATGAGGCAAGTTCCCAGAAGCATTTCCTGGAGCTCTTGACATCTTATAAACATGGGATGTTATTTAGACCCATGTGTTGTTCTGAAATCTACCAAATATCAAGATTACCCAAAGAATGAAAATCTCAATCCTATTCCACAACTGTGCTCTAGCTATATAGAAGGAGGCAGTGAGGGTCTCCATAGAGTCATAGGGAAATCAGAGAGATGGGATGCTGGCGGGGGTGGGCGTGGGGAAGAGAGGAGGAATGACCTCCAGTAGCCAAAGAAAGAGAACCAGGGCTAGGCAGGCCTGATCTGGAAACCTGCTTACTTAGAGAACTATGGCTCTTAACCAAACAGCCTCTCATCTTAGGCCAATCTAGCTCACCGGAAAGGACACCATAGACCTATCAAGGGATGGAGCAACCTGTGGTTGGAGATTCTCATGATTCTATTCAATCTGACTTCCTTTAGAGCTGTGTTCGCTTTCTGCAAGATGATAAAACCCTCTATTCTGCTTCTGAGGATCATTCTGCTTTTAGGATCATTTCCTAAAGTTATCTTTCCTCCTCTCCAGTTTTGGATGCAATGAGACACACACACATCTTCACTTACCTTTATGTACACCTGATGGTATTGCCCAGGGTGAAGGTCACCCCACTCGGAGTCAGTGTGTCAGGGGTCATGATTGGACTTGGCTGCTAATTGAATATGTGACTTTGGCCATTTGATTGACACATTTATATGTCTGTCTATCAAGATAGTAATAAGATTGTCCTTGTGTGGTTTGAGTGAGTCAAATGGATACTTCATGTTTCCTTGAAGAGCATTCAGTAATGTGAGTGCTTCTGTCTCAGGGACAAGTCCCCCCGTGTTTGCAGTGTGCTAGGCATCAGCTAGCACCCTTCCACTGCAGTCTTCCCCAATAGACAGGTACTTCTGGCTCATACCTTAGTACAGCCATTGAAGTCTACATTTTTTGTTGTTGCTCTGAGGTTTAGGCCAAGACAATAGAGATACTCCCGCTCCGAGGCTCAATGCACATTCATGTTTAAGAACTGGTAATGTCTCTACAATGGCTGATACCCAGCCCTTTCCTAACAGAGGAGACTTGAGAAGGGGATGAAGAGATTTTAGAAGAGAGGCTACTTTCTCTCAGCTCCTTTCTTCCAATTCTAACAGAAGGGAGATTTTTTTAATAGGTTAAATGAGTTTTTAGATGTAAAACGCTTGCATTTACCAAACTTTGAAAAGAAAAATCGAAACATGAGCAAATGTTGAAATCAATGTTAGGATCGTAGTTGGCACAGAGAACTGTTTGAATTTTTGTGCATAAAATTATTGCTTAGTAATAGAATAAGTGTCATAGAAATAGAGTGTTTACCTCGTGCTTACTATGAATTTGGCAGTGGTCCTAGCTCTGTGGGGCTCGGTTCAACTGACTAGGTATGCGGAAATTTGTCCAGCGTATCCTAGATTTATGAATCACACAGGAAAGAACAACATGCAGAAAACAACAAGCAGGACATACACTTTGTGTGTGTGTGTGTGTGTGTGTGTGTGTGTGTGTGTGTGTGTGCGCACGCGTGCATGCTTTTAAGTAGGAAAAGCAATGGAAACTAGGAAAAGAAACTTTTTAACATAAAATGAAATTTAAGCATTGAATTACAAGTCCACTGTCATGAATCCAGGGCCACTTCTGTTTTGACTCAATTTTATTGCACTGAAGCACTGAGTCTTTCTGTCAGCTACATAAACAAATTTGTCATAAGTAGTAGATAACAATCTTGAGTGCAAATTAGAAAATTATGAGGATATTAAAAATGAAAGTGTTTGGTCCATCTCATGGAGCAGAATCTCTGAAGTAAATATTACCCAGAATTTTAAAAAATTAAAAGCACTAAGCCATGCTATTTTTGTTTGTGTATGTGCATGTGTGTGTGTGTGCGCGCATGTGTCTGCATGCGTGCGCACCAGAAGTTGAAACCAAGATCTTGCAGATGCTATGTGATTGGCAAGCAATCTATCACAAAGTGACATCTCAGGCAGCTGGATTTTTCAGACAGGTTCTTGCTGCGCAACTTGGGGTGGTCTCGAACTCAATATTCCTGCCTCATTAATGGTGTGTGTTACCGTGCCCAACAAAAGAGTGATTTCTGTTCTAGCTTAAAGCTACTGATATAAATGTTTGTACTTGGAGTACAGTAACCCTGTGCTGCAGCAGCAACCAATCATAGAATCTACCCTTTGACATATCCAAGTGGCACTGGTCCATTAAAGCTTGGGTGCTTACTTCTAGGTAGTCCCTGGGTCTCTCTATTGATGGTTTCATAGAATTTTCAAGGAGGAAAAGACAAGCGAATCCCTGAAAGCCAGCTGGTAGCAACCAAGAGAACAAGAGACCCTGTCTTAAACAGGGTGGAAGACAAAAACTAATGTCTGAAGTTGTCCTCTGACCTCCACATGCATTCATTCCTACACACACATACAGACACACACACAGACACACACACATACAAACACGCAGAGACACACACACAAACACGCACACACAGAGACACACTGCACACACACATACACACACTGCACACACACACACTACACACACACACACACACACGCACCACACACACACACATACTACACACACATACTCAGACACACAGACACAGACACAGACACAGACACACACACACACACACACACACACACACACACACACACACACACAGATTGTTTATGTATAAGCAAATTCATGCTGATTTCCTGAAGCGGCAGTGGACCTAGGCAGAATTTGTAATACCTCTGGTGGAGACAGGACGACCCAAATTAGAACTGGTCAGCATTCTGGATGAGTGGTTCTCATTGGGAGCAAGTTTGTCCCCACAAGACTTCAGGCAATACCTGCAGAGTAGAGATGGGAGGGCCACTGACATCTAGCAGGCAGGGCCAGGGCTGATACCAAACACTGCACAATTGACAAAGCAGTTGCTCATGATAAAGAATTGTCTGGCACTGTTGCAATTACTCTGCATGTTGCTGGTAAAGTTATAACAAAACAGCTTAAAAGAACATGGGGTTGTATTCTGACCTATGATTGTTTGGTTATAGTTCCTTGTGCAGCTCGGCAGGAGAGTCCATACCACCAAGAGCAGAGGGAACTGGCCACATCAAACCCACAGGACTGCTGAGAAGAACAATCCTTCCTTGCCAAACCAGCATGTCTGGTCATGTGTACCAAAGAATGCAAACTTTGTCAACAAGTTCCCTCCATCTTATTCACCTATTCAGGGACTAGCTCCACTCACCAAGAACTGGGCCTTCCCCATCAACTAGACAGCCTCCTGCGAGCTTGCTCAGGGCCTAACGTAACTACTGATTCTTGAAAATGTGCTCAGAATTCAAACCCTCAACCGTCAAGTTGACCCTATATGACAGACACCAAATGGCACTCAGTGCCAAGACTGGGAACTCAACCATAGTTCCAAAAGGAACTTGTCTCCATGTTGCAAATATTCCATGTCCCTGCTGTTTAATATGAAAACCACTACCTATATGCTATACTATAACTAGTGAATTTGAGGAACTTTATTTTGGGTTTAACTAATTTAAATGTAAATTTAAACAAGTACTTAATGGCTACATAGTGGACAACAAAGATCCAGACAAAAGTCTACATTGTGAAATTTTTTCCCATTCCATCCAATTATTTGCAAATCTAACTTTTCTTTGTGACTGAATAAAATTCCATTTTATACAGGTGTCACATTTTCTTTTTAACTTTATTTATTTATTTATTTATTTTTCGTGCACGTGTGAGTGTGCATGCATGTGTGTATGTGCATGTGTAGGTGTATTGTGGCATGTGGTGTGTGTGTGTGTGAAATTCAGAAGGCACTGTGTATCCCTATGGAATACCAAGGATGACTTTGGGAATCATCCTGAATTGCTTCTACCTCCTTTTTGTTTTGCTCTGAAATGTTCCTAACTCTGCCCATGAGGTCTGGAAGTTCAGGCTGCTGCTATTTCTGCCTGGAGTTTTTTTACATGAGATCTAGGATGCAAACTCAGGACCTTCTGCTTACAAGGCAGAGTTTTAATAATCCCTGAGCCGTCTCTCCAGCCCAGATGTCACATTTTTCATGATTCATTCTTCAGCTGATGAACATTGTCTAGGTTTTATATTCTTTTGCCCTCACTAAATTTGATTTGCATGATTTGAATTTTAGCTGAAAGAGACAAAATCTGACAATGAACAGCTAATCCAAAGGCTCCTCAGCATTGCAGCAAACCTGTCCCTTCTCGGGATGCTCCCATAACCCCAACATGTACCCACAGGCAATGATGTTGTCAGTGGAAAGGAACATGAAACAAGGAGGAACCTTCCCATTTTTTTGTCTGAGTTAGTTAAAAACATGGAAACAAACTGGACATGATGATGTACGCCTGTGATCAGGCCATGGTGATGTATCCCTGTGATCAGGACACAGTGATGTACGCCCGTGAGTGGGACATGGTGACAAACGCCTGTGATCCCAACACTCCAGCGGCTGAGGCAGGTGGGTCATGACCACAATGCCAATCCAAGCTGCATCAGAGAAATCTCAAGTCTCCCCAAGGAAGACACAGTGAAACAAGAATCCCTAATTTCATTTTTCCCCTAAAGTTAAGATAGAAAAGTGGGGTAGTTTAGTCTCTCAATAAATTCAATATATAACATGCTTTCCTTTTACTCCTGAAGAATTATCTTTCGGAGTTGTCAATATACTAGTGAGAACTAATTAGTGGTAGCTTTTGACCTAGCCGTTCCTTTAATGCTCTGTCCTACTTACAAAGAACTAACGCACCATGCTGTAGGTTGGATTGTGTCCATCAGAAAGATGCCTCGGAAGGAAACTTTGTGGAAGAAGGAACAGTAAGATTGTAAGAGTGTAAAGGTGGGGTGGTGTACTTCTGATCAACACACTCCAGCCAGAGCTGGGCTATTATACCCAGGAATTTACAGCAATGAGAACTTCTACCACCAGATTTACACAATGGACGACATATCAACACTCTTCCCAAGGACTAGTAAGTATCTCAAGAGAAACAGTTATACTTGGAGAGTGTCTCTGGGGAAGTACTGGACAAGGGAAAAAGAACCTCCCCTCTTAGGACTTTGTCCACTGAAGACACATATACTACATATACCACGTATACTACGGTAGATAGCTGCTTCCTTTACCAACACAGGCACCCCAAAGGGAACCCTATGATCCGCACATGCAGAGGAACAGGAAGATAGGAGGGACATGGCTAGAATGAAAAGGGGAGGAGAGGAGAGGATGGGGAGGATGGAAAGGGGATGGGATAATGACATAAACCCATTTTGTTTGTATATTAAAAATGCTCAATAAATAGGGAGTTGGAGAAGTGGCTTAGGGGTTAAGCCTCTGCCTTGCAGGCAGAAGGTCCTGAGTTCGGATCCTAGACCCCACGTATAGACGCCAGGCGGAAGCAGGGGCGGCCTGCGTTTCTGGTCCTGGTAGGGCAGAGCCTGTGAATCCCAGGGCAGAGTAAACAAGGAGGAGGTAGAGGCGGTCCATGGTGGTTCCCGAATTCGCCCGTGGTTCTACACACACACACACATACATACTCACACATATACACATGTATACATGCACAATTGAATAAATAATAAATAATTAAAAATGGTTTAAAAATGCTCAATAAATAATAAATAAATAAAAATTTTAAAAAGAAAGATGCCTTCAAGTTCTGGCTAAACTATGCCTATGGATGTTACCTGATTAGAATGAAGCTTTTGAATGGCCTCTAATTTAGTATAATGCTGTCCTTGTAAGAAAAAGAGAAGTACTGTAATACTTACAGTAATCGCAAAGATTATAAACAAGAGGGAAGGGGAAGGAGAGCTCCCCCCCCCCAGAAATAAAGAGAGAGGGGATCATGCTTTAGTAGAGAAAGTAGGTCACCATCAAGTATTGCAAGTAAGTAGCGAGACATCTGGTGAAGCTCACTCTTACTTTCCTTCTTGGTCACTTGCGACTGAGGAGGTTTGATCTCACCAATCAGGGAGGGTATAGAGTCTGGCAGATAGATGGTAACCACCCTGCAAATGGGATACTGATCCCCTTCACTGCAGTCTCCTACTCCTATTCCATCTATCTTTGAATCTCCTCTTATATTAAGATCTTCATTTAAACGGCTTTTATCTTTGGTTAGTAGGTGACCTCCAATACCAATCAGGATGGAGCCAAGGGCAGTGCAGGAACAGCAAAACTGAAAACAACAACAAATCATAATTCAGAACACCAAAGACCCTACATTAATCACCTGGAACCAGACCAGCCAAATCTCTCCCCATCCTAAAGCTCAAGGAAATTTGCAGAAGAGGGGGCAGTAAGATTATAAAAGACTAAAGATAGGGAGGAGCAACGACACGCAAGATACTCCACACAAGTTAGGGCCACAGTAGCTAGCCATAATTGGACTTTGCATGACCTGCACAATGACTAACATGTCAACAACCCCCCAAAGTCTAGAATGGATCACAGGCAGTAGGATCCTTAGAGGCAAGGGATTAATAGTCATAATAGTGTTCCCATAATAATGGGAGTCCAAGAAAGGGCTCTGGGCTATGCCACAACTAAGTCCTTACATCTCACTAGAGTGGAGGACTCAGAGGGAGGTTTGGCATTCACACAGAGGGATGCTCCAGGGAATGAGGGGGGAGAGAGGGGAAGGCACTGGGAGAAGGGGAGGAATGGGGGTGAAAGGAAGGGGAAAATGGGGGGGAGGGTACAAGAGGAACTGGAGAGAGGTGGAGGGAGGGAGAGGACCAGGGTATGTATTGAGCTTGTATGATTGGGGAAAAATAAATAAATAAATAAAAATTTTTAAAAATTTAAATTAAAAAAAGAAGAGAAGTAAAATGCAGATCTGGATAGGGCAAACAAGAAGACATATGAGAAGCAGGTCATATTAAGATGTAGACTAAGTGTGGCAGGTAAAATGTCACAGAATGATTCTATCTTACTTGGTCTCCATGGCAACATGATCATGCCTGGTTTCCACATCTGCTCTCTAAAACAGAGAAAAAATAAAGTTTTACTGTTCTCAGACACTTACTTCATAATGCGATGTCATCAGAGCCTAGGGAAATCCATGCATAGAACAAACACTGAAGAAGGAAAGAATACTTAGATTGATTACTGTGACATTAGAAACATTTGCCATTCCTCTTGGGAATGAGCTAACCCCCACAGTGTTTATACATTCACTCTTAGCCTTGCAAGTGCCCTGGTAGTCTGTCCATGTTGATGTAAATTAGAAAGCGGTGTCTTTTCCTGTGAGTATATGTGCTCCTTGTCAGGACATTTATCTCTGTGAGCCAAACATGGCATTAACCTCCTTCCTATCCCTTGCCAGTTCGGCCAGTGAATGATATAACAACGTTTGGCTCCCTTGGTAACTAGCAGAGATTTCCTGTGGTTTGACATACATTATATCCTCACTGGTGTGTGACATCTCTTACCTTCGAGGTCGTGAGACACAAGTACACTTTGGAGTAGAAAGAACAGTCTTTATTCTCTCGACAGGACACTGAGGCTTAAAAACTTTGACCGTCTTACTTGGCATCAAAATGGAACAAGCAAACAAAGTAAGGTAGTTTGTTACATGCCTTGGCGGTTGGGAAGTAGAGACAACCTGGTTAACAGCCCAATTGTGCTCTTACTACATTCGCAATTTAAAGCAATCAACTGCCATATCCAAATTTCATTCGCAGATAACGATAAGAGCTATCAATTTATCTCAAGAGCTGTTGAGAGAATGTTGAAGCAACACCATGAAAGATCAAGGTAGACCGGCTCGATTAGTAAGGAAAATGCAGGGATGCGTTGTTAGCATGAGCACTGGGAGGTGGGGAGATGATTAACCATGGTTAGAGCAGCAGCCAGCAGGTGCCAGACTTTGCCCCCCCCAATCTTTTCCCTTTGGGGCAATGTAGGAAAACAGATAAGGGGGAGGAGCTCAACTGGCCTTAATAGGGTAGGCTGGTTGCTGGCTTAGTATCAGTACAATGTGGACAGCTCCCCAACTTCGCCCCCCCCACCTTATCCTCATGCCTGGTGACCCTGGAGCTACCTGAGCAAAGTCCTGCAAAAAAGCACTCTGAACAGGGCTTGATTTTGTGGTCAGAGCCAGAGGTAGACCAGGACTGGCATGATTTCATGCCCTGGAGCTAATGAACACAAACAGGGGCCTCTTAGCAGTGAGTGGCTTCCCTCAACAGTATCCCCTTACCAAAAATCCCCATGAGCCCCAGTGGAAGCCCTGGGGTTTGGGCAGCCATGCCTTCTCCTTTCCACTCGTGGGGAAGGGAGCGGAACACAGTGTCCACGATCCAGCGTCCTTGCTGCCCTCCGCAGCAGGCAGAGATCAGTAAGCAACGCTCGCTGGCAACTGCCCACTCATTTCTCAGTTTCCCTTCTGCCATCACCATACCAGATGGTAACACTGTAATGGGCCTGTTCTCTTTTATATAAAGAACTTTACATTTTTAATTGGCACACATCTCACGTGTCTGTGAGGTACAGTAAATTTAAACGCCATGCAATGTATAATGATCAGTACAATGTGTAATGTTAGGTAACTAACATATTCGGTACCTCAAACAATATCATTTCTTGTCAAGAACATTCAAGTCTTCTCTACTAGTTATACTGAAATATGCAGCAAAAGTGTTCTCAACCACAGCTGTTCTCCTCTGCTACCCAATACTGCACATATTTCTCCTCTCCAGCTACACACCTGCACCATTAACATATCTTTATCTTTGACTTTTTTATTATTTATTCAATTGTGCACGTGTATATATGTGTATGTGTGTGTGTAGAACCACGGACGAATTCGGGAACCACCATGGACGCCTCCACCTCTCCTTGTTTACTCTGCCCCAGGATTCACAGGCTCCGCCCTACCAGAACCAGAAGTGCAGGCCGCCCCTGCTTCCGCTGGGCGTCTATACATGGGATCTAGGATCCGAACTCAGGACCTTCCGCCTGCAAGGCAGAGGCTTAACCCCTGAGCCACCTCTCCAACCCCTATCTTCGACTTTTTTAAGATTTTTTTTCTCATTTTCTCACATAAGTGATCATTGTCTTCCTGTAGGTGACTTACTTTCCTTCATCTAGAGTCAAACATGCTGCCCCCAGTTTTACCCACCCTGTCACTAATGATAGAATTTCTATCTTTGTTGGTTGAATACTATTTCTCTGTGTGACTATATAAGATTTTGGGATATAAGTTAATTCTGTAATGTGTCTATTGCAAATATAGCACCAAATAGAGGAGAGGAGATCTGTGTACTTTTAAAAAGAAGGATTTTTTTTGCAGTTTACCAAACATAAAACAAAGGACAGAAAGAATTCTGTACCTTTTATATACAATGCATATTGATAATTAGGGTTTATATTTCTTAACAGCTAATGAAAAATGTCTTATTTTAATGGCTATTAAGATTTTTAAAAATAGCTTTTAGTGTTTTCAGATAAATATCAAACATAGCCACCTTCAAAATTCTTTACTTTCTATAGTCTACTCCTTAACTTGACTGGATTATCCCCACTACTCCCCCCCCCCAATATCCTGTCATGGTCTACACCTTTCCAACTCCAGGTGGGATTGATTCTGCAAATATCCCTTATATTGTGTTTTCTGTGCTAGAATGATGGTACAGATAAGATGACTTATGTTGTTAAAATTTTTTTATTTTTTTTATTTTTTATTTTTTATTATTAATACATTTTATTATTATTTCAGCTCATACAAACTTACTAGGTACACCAGTTCCCTCCTCCCTCCTCCCCCCCCCCCCGTACCCCCTGCTCCCCCTCCCTATCCCCCAGTGCCTCCCGCCCCAAATCCCAGAGAGTCCTTTCTTGTGCATGTCTGATTTTCCTCTGGGCCCTCCTCTTGACCCATTAAATTACTGAGAAACCTAAGCACACACTTGGTGGTAAGACTTGGATACAGCTTGTCTCCTTTGAAAATTTGAAAACGAACCCTGTATAATTATAAAAAGAGTGGAAACTCAATGAGATCACAGTGCTCATAGGTGTGCCTTAGAGAGGCCACAAGGATTGGAAGAGGTCATCAGAGAGCAGAGACTCATCGTTGAACACTGATGGATCTATCAGCAGAAGACACATGGGCACGTTTGTCTCCTTGCCAGCTCCCTCCCTGTCTCCGCCTGTGCTCACTGCCTTCGGTCCCCGGCAGCACAAGAGAACCATCCTCAGAAGTGTTCCAACCTCCTTTCCTCATCACTTACTCTGTGTGAGGCACTGAGTTGTCATAACAGACTAACTTTATCCTGGGGGGGGGTCGGCCTAGAAATTTGCATCCTAGAAAATAATAACAAAATTCAAAACTATGTTACAAACCAAACTGCAGGAGCATCGCGAGCTTTAGTTACCTCAATGCTTAGTTCCTATGCATGATCCCTTGGGCGCGTCCCAGTGCTGTCCTGTGTCTTCATGCTTCTTGCGGGCTGCGCATTCAGCGGAAGCCTGCCTGGCCTTGCTGCCTAGCCACGCGGAGCAAAACTGCTGCGCTAGAATATAAAATACCCACTAGACTTTGCCTCCAGTTCCTATTAGAAAGCCGCTAACACCTGTGGACACTTTTCTGAGCAGTGGGAGGGAGTTTTGGTTTCCATATCAATCCCTTTGTAGAGAAGCCACAAGACAAAGTAAGGAAGCTTTGAGTGTCAAATTCTGGAAAGATACGTACTTAGCGACCTTACACTGAGTGCTGTTTAGTAAGGTTGTTTTGTGTGGGCTTTCTTGATGCGTGAAGTTGTTGGTCTTTTCTTGCATGGGGTGCAAGGGAGGGAACAGCTTTGGGGAGGAAGTGGACGTGGCTGGAGGCTGCAGAACTCCAGCAGTCTTCTCCAGTATCCGGCTCAGCGCTCCCTGTCGCACCCAGGAGCAAACCACACTAGGCAGGAAAGCACCTGCAGGAGCCGAGCAATCCAGCCTTCTGCTCAGAGTTCCCAATGCAGGCAGTAATCCACAGGGCACAGCTACGTCGTCGTCCCCCTGCGCCCCCATCTGCCCGCAACACGCCAGCACATAGAAGCCACTGGCCACCCCAACACTCTGAACTCCCACCCTTTTCTCTGTCACGTGCCTGAGAACTCCAAGCAGGCTGTGGGAGGCAGCGCCACCTAGCCGTTTACATTTGATTCAGTCATGAAACTTGCTTTTAATAGGCAGGTCATTAAGACTGCAGCATTTACATTAAAATTCTAGGACTGAGTCCCAGATCAACTGTCAATGTCATACTTACAAAGGATCTCTGATCCCTGATTCCAAGCCCAGGCACACATTTGAAACTCTTGAGAATTCTCTTCAAAGCTGTTGTGGGAGTGGCCCAGCCATGTGTTCTATCGAGCTGTGCTGGAGCCCAGTTGACATTGTTTTTATGACTAGATGACACTAATTGAATTTAGTTAGGATTAAGACAAGCTCATCAGCTTCACATCACTTACTGCCATCCAGTGACGCTTCCACTTAAAAAGTAGTTACTTCTCACAAACAACTAGTCTCTTACAGAGTTTACTTCCAGCGTCCTAGGGTTAGTTTTCTCTAGTTCCTATTTCCTGTTATCTACACAACACACACACACACACACACACACACATGCTGCAGTTTGCTCTCTTCTTAAAGTTGCTCTGTCCAGCGTTGTAAACGAGTCTGTTCATTTCAGGCCAAGACTGACCTCATGAAAACCAGTGTCATGGCCACTTGAGAGCCATAACAGGAAAAAACTCTTTTTGTTCCTATTTGACTGCTAGTTAGTACTTTGGAAAATGGGAAAAACAAATATATTTACATTAAAATTCTGAAGACATTTTGTGCTCAAATATAACAGGTTTTTCAATTCATGTACACAGACATTTATTTATATGCTGTATAATTGTGAATATATATAATTGTTAAACCTTATTAATTTGGGATATGTCCTCATAGACAGCCTTCTGAACATCTCTGGATGATTCTGTGGAGTTTATATGTTTAGCGAGTTTGAGCACAAGGTGTTAAGGTCCCTCACTGTTGCCCAATGAAGTTTTTAAAAGGAAAGCTTTCTTGTTCCTGTCCTGGCTCCTGGTTTAAAAGATACATAGGAGGGAGACCACAGGGGAGATAAAAGGTTGTTAAGGAAGAAAGGAGGGGGAGGGTAATGGGAATTAAGTGGATCAGAAAAAAGAAAAAGAAAAAAATTTAAAAGATACAACACATGATCATTTTTAAAGGAAACATTGTTTTTCATGTAATGACTGGAAACAAAGCCAATGAGATTAGAAATTGGGCACGGCTAGTTCAGTGAGTAAGGTGCCTGCTGGCAAACCTGGCCGCCTAAGTTTGATTCCTGGAAACCCACATGGTGGAAGAAGAGTTGTGTCCTCTGAGCTCCACACATATATCATGTCAGGCATGTTCTTTGTTCTCTCTCTCTCTCTCTCTCTGTCTTGTCTCTGTCTCTCTCTGTCTCTCTCTCTCTTTCTCTCTCTCTCTCGCTCACTCGCTCTCTCTCTCTCAAATAAATAAATAATAAATATTTTTTTTATTTTTAAGAAGAAATGATAGTCACCTTCCTGGTATGCTTGTGTGTCCCCGATTGTTGCCAAATATTTAAGCTCAAATTCCAGAAAATGCAATTGAAGTTCTGTGGGGATTTAAGCCAGCATGGACAAAGCCAGGAAAGAGCAGTAGAGGTCTATTTCAGTCACTGCACATTATTTTGACTTCCTCCTCAAGTGCCAAAAGGTTGGGAGACTTTCTCTGGATCAGCCTCTTCATGGGATCTTATGAAATTAAAGAGGTTCTGTTCAGATAAAGAGATTGTAAACCCCCAAAAAGGCAAATCACAGAATGGGAGAAAATCTTCACTAACTACATATCTGATAGAGCTCTATTATCCAGAGAGCACAAAGAACTTAAAAACCTAAACACCAAGGAGGTAAATGGCCCAACTAAAAAATGGGCTTGAGAACTCAAAAAAAACTTTTCTAGGGATGAAATCGAAATGTCTA
>JALPQD010000059.1:220922-278780 GCA_023101885.1 Typhlomys cinereus
TGTCACATTGAAGGCTGTGCCGTTCACAGGTGAGGCTGTGCCATCAAGTGAGGCTGTGCCATCACACGTGAGGCCCGTGATGTCAGAGGTATGGCTGTGTTTGTCACAGTGATCCTGCGATGTCACTGAAGGCTGTGATGACACAGTGTGTCTGTGTCGGTGGTGATTCTACAAGATTACAGTGAGTCGTTTATATCATTGTGGTGATGCGTAAGTTCACAGCAAGGTTAGGATGTGCGCACAGCCTCACTGTGCCTTCACAGCCACACTGTGATATCACAGCCTCCACACTGACATCACAGCCTCACTGTGACATCACAACATCACCAGTGGCCACACAGGCTCACTGTCACATTGTAGCTTTACCTCTGACATCACAACCTATCCTCACTGTGAAATCACAGCATCATCACTGACATCACAGGCTCACTGTCATCTCTTAGAATCACCACTGACATCAGAGCCTCACTGTATCATCACAGTCGTGATATCACAGTCTCACTGTTACATAATAGGCTCACTACTGACATCATGGTCTCACCAGTGAGATCATAACCTCACTATGACATAATTCTCACCACTGACATCTCAGCCTCATAGGGACATCATACCCCTGACATTTTAGCTTTATTGTGATATCATATTCACCACTGACATCACAAGCTCATGTGACAACACAGCCACACTTTTGACATCATATTATTTATTCAATTGTGCATGTATGCATGTGTGCGTGTGTGTGTATGAATGTGTGTGTGTGTGTGTGTGTGTGTAGAACCACGGACGAATTCTTGAAACACCATGGATGCCTCCACCTCCTCCTTGTTTACTCTGCCCCGGGATTCACAGGTTTCACCCTACCAGGACCGGAAATGCAGGCCACCCTCGCTTCCACTGGCATCTATACATGGGGTCTAGGATCCAAACTCAGGACCTTCCGCCTGCAAGGCAGAGGTTTAACCCCTGAGCCACCTCTCCAGCCCCATAGCTCCACTGTTCATCAATGCCTCACTGTCATCACAGCCTCATCGCTGACATCACAGCATCACTGTGAGGGCACAGGAAAACTGTGTCATCACAGCCTCACTGTGACATTGCAGCCTCAATGTGATGGCACAGCCTCTCCAGTGAAGTCCTAACCTCACTGTAACATCACAGCCTCACTGTGCCATCACAGCCACACCTCTGACATCACAGACTCATTGTGAGGCCACAGCTTCACTGTGACTTCTCAGCCATTCTAGAACATCACAGTCATCACAGTCACATTATAACCTTACTGTGACATCACAGCCTCAGTGAGACCACACAGCTTCCACAGTGACATTACAGTCTCAGTGTGACATCACAGCCTTTCTGTGACTTCACAATCTTACCACTGGCATTCTAGTCTCATTGTCACATCAAAGCTTCACCACAGACATCACAGCTTCACTGTCACATTATATGCTCACCACTAAAATCAAAGCCTCACCTGTAACATTGCCTCACTGCGACATCATAGCCTCACTGAGACATCACCACCTCACTGTGACATCACATCCACATATCTGACATCACAACTTCACTTGTATGTCTGAGCCTCACTCTGACATCACATACAAACTGGGACGTCACAACCTCCACATTGACATCACAGCCTCACTGTGACGTCCCAGCATCACTAGTGACATCACAGCATCACTAGTAATGACACAACTTCACTGACACATTGCAGCTTCACGTCTTACATCACATCATATACTCACTGTGTCATCACAGACTCGCTGTGTCTTCACAGATTCACTATAACAAGACATCTTTACTGTGACATCATAATCACAATGACATCACAGCCATCACATTGACATCACAGCCACCACACTGACATCACAGACTTCCTGCGACCTCATTGCATCACAACGCATGTCACAGCCTCCTTTCATTTCATAGAATCACCATTGACACCATTGACATCAGAGGCTCATTGTGTCATCACAGATTCACTGTAACATCACAGCCACAAACTCTGACATCACAGCCTTACTGTGAGGGCACAACCTCACTTTGACATCACAGCCACACTGTGTCATCATCTCCTCCACAGTGATATCATAGACTCACTGTGACATCAAAGCCTTACCAGTGACATCACAGCCTCAATGTGACAGTGCAGTCTCAAATCTGATATCACAGCATCACCACTGACGTCACAGCCTCACTGTCATCTCATAGAATCACCACTGATATCAGAGCCTCACTGTATTATAACAGCCTCACTGTAACATCACAGCCTCACTGTGATGTCACAGACTCTCTTTGATGTCACAAACTCACTGTGACTTCTGCCTTGCCACTGACACAACAGCCTCACCGGTGACCTCACAGCCTCACGTCTAACCTCCCATCCTCGCTGTGACATCACACTCTCATAGTAACATCACAGGCTCACCTCTGACATCATAGCCTTGTGTGACATCACAGTCTCAGTGTGACATCACAGCCATAATTTAGACATCATAGCCTCACTGGGATGTCACAGCCTCTTTATGACATCATATCCTCCACATTGGCATCACAGCCTCACTGTGACATCACAGGCATACCTCTAACACCACAGCCTCACTGTGAGGTAACATGCTCACCAGTAAGTTCATAACTTCGCTATGATATCATTCTTGCCACTGCATTCTCAGCCTCATTGTGACATCATTCCTTCACCACTGATATCTCAGCCTCATGGTGACATCACTGTCTCATGGTGACACCACAGGCTCACCTCTGACCATAGCCTCAGTGTGACACAAAAGCCCTACTGTGACATTAGACCTTCAACATTGAAAACAAGACTCACCTGTGACATCAGCTTTACCACTGATATTAAAGACTCAGTGAACTTACAACTTCCACAATGACATCATAGCCTCACTGTGACTTCACAGCCTCACCACTGACATCTTAGCCTAACTATGACATCAAAGCATTTTCCCAGACATCATAGCATCACTGTCACATAATAGCCTCCTCACGACATGATACCCTCACCAGAGAGATCATAACCTCATTATGATATCATTCTTGCAACTGACAACTCAGCCTCATTGTGACTTCATACCATCACCACTGACATCACAGCCTCTGGATGACAACAAAGCCTCACCTCTGATGTTATAGCCTCACTGTGTCATCACAACTTTACTGTGTCAGCACACTTCACTGTAACATCACAGCCTAAATGACAACACAGCCACATTGTGACATCACTGCCTCCACAGTGACATTATAGCCTCACTTTAACATCACAGCATGGCAGTGACTTCACAGCCTCACTATCATATCGCAGCTTCAACTCTGACATCACAGCCTCACTGTGACGTCTCAGCCTTGCCACTGATATTACAGCCTAACTGTGAACTCACAACTTCCACAATGACATCCTAGCCTGACTGTGACATCCCAGGCTCAACTCTCATCACAGCTTTAATGACATGTCACAGCATGACCATTGACATCAAAGGCTCACTGCTACTTTTCAGCCTCACCTTTGATATCACAACCTCACTGTGACATAACAGCTTCGTGACATCAGAGCTTCTATTTGATGTCACAAAACTCACTGTGATTTGAACCTTGCCTCTAACACAACAACCTCACTGGTAACATGACAGCCATATCTCTCAGATCGCAACCTCCATATTGACACCACAGCCTCACTCTAACATCACAGCACCAACAGTGATAACACAGCCTCATTGTCACTTACAGCCTCATCTCTGACATCACATCCCAGCCTCGCTGTGACTGAAGAACATCCCTTCTGACATCCTAAACTCACCGTATAATCACAGAATCACCACTGATATCAAAGCTTCATTGTCACCTCGTGGAATCACCACTGACATTAGAGCCTCACTCTGTCACAACAGCCTCATTGTGACATCACAGAATAATTGTGACATTACAGCCACAACTCTGACATCACCAAGTAACTATCAGGGCACATCCTCAATACTACATCACAGCCATACTTTGATATCAAAACCTTGCTGTGAATCGCAGCATAAACACTGATATCACAGCCTTACTGTGACATAAATGCCACACCACTGACATCACAGGCTTACTGTTACATTTCAGCTTCGCATCTGATGTCACAGCCTCAATTTGACATAAGCCTCTGTATTAGTTAGGGTTCTCTAGAATCATGGAATTCACAGAATGAATATATATATGAAATTTATTGGGTTGGCTTACAGAAATGGCCGAGGTAGTCCAGCGAAGGCTGTCAGCAGCTGAGGTAGTCCAACGATGGCTGTCAGTAGCCAAGGTAGTTCCAACAATGGCTGCCAATAGCTAGCTGCTCAGTTCAGTAGTCAAGTAGGTGATGGCTGAAGGCTGGAGAACTCCTAGGGTCTTGGAAGGTTGAAGAATCCGGGTGGCGGGAAGGAAGAACGATTCCTAGCACAGCTGCAAGAAGGCATCTGTTCTCCTTGGTGGCTCCTTTTTATATGATGCAGTACTGGGAGGATCCTTTGAGAGCTTTGGAGGTCCTGATAGGATCTAGAGTGGGTATCCTTCAAGTAGTCTCAGTTGATCCTTTCCAGACGTGGTCTCAGCCCATCTTAGTTAATACCGGGTGTGTCAAGTTGACATCCAGGCTTAACTATCACAAGTCCACCCCTTGTCAACTTGACACCAAATCACATTTCCTTAGGCCATGAAAAATTCTCCAAATAGAACAGTAAGATTCATAGTTACGCCTAACATAATATAGCTAACCACGTACAACCGAACACACATTATTTTTACAAGATTAATGACAATGCCTCTTAAGAAATGCTTAGTCTTGGTGTCCCATAACACAATATCATAATGTAGATTACAGCATTTCATCTCATAACTATAGATTAACATATTACATTACATAAATATATTCTTAGAGTATGTGCACATGCACAAGTCTATTCTTGACAGTCTAGACCAGAGGTAGTCATGGCAATTATAATCCTCGTTTCTGTAACTAGTTTCATGGCCTTAGGTGGTATTTATAACTACCTTCTTCTACTACCCATTCTGTATTTCCTCTACCTTCAGCAAGTACTTCTGCAGGTCTTGGCTCTTTACCTGAAGGGATTATCTATACCTTCATTCCTGAAGGATCTGGACCATTTACTGTCTTTCCTGTGTTGGGTTGCTGTAAATTCTCATTGACTTTAATCACAGGACATGGTAATACCAAGAGACGCCCTAGTGGGTCTTCTACACTCCAAACATATTCTTCCTTACCACCATTGTGGAGAACGAGTCCAATTTCTCCTTGGTGGTCTGGGTCTATCACTCCTCCTAATACTATTATTCCTTTCTTGGTCTGTTGACTAAAGGGCATCAGAAGTACAAAATAACCAGGAGGAAGCCTTAGCTTCCAGTTCAAAGGAGTAGTTGCTGTGTCTCCTGGCAGAAGCATTCCCTGCTCTGGACTCAAAACTTCTAAGCCAGTAGAATACAGGTTTGCGGGAACAGGAAGCAAGAATTTTCCTAATGGGTCACTAGGAGTGATAGTAAGAGGAGCTATTCCTGTTTCCACCCCTTGATTCCTGGACCCGTGAATCCTGGCTATAGGAGACACAGTACCATATATTGGACGCTGGTTTAAGGCATATACTGCCTTCTGGAGAATTCTGCCCCATCCCTCCAGACTATTACCACCTAATTGACGCTGTAATTGTGCCTTTAAAAGGCCATTCCACCGTTCTATCAAGCCAGCTGCTTCAGGATGGTGGGGAGCATGGTAAGACCAATGAATCCCATGGTCATGTGCCCACTGCCGTACTTCTTTAGCTGTGAAATGAGTTCCCTGGTCAGAAGCAATGCTGTGTGTAATTCCATGATGGTGGATAAGGCATTCTGTAAGTCCCTGGATGGTAGTCTTGGCAGAAGCATGATGTGCAGGAAAGGCAAATCCATAAACAGAATAAGTATCTATTCCAGTAAGAACAAAGCGCTGCCCTTTCCATCTTGGAAGTGGTCCAATGCAGTCAACCTGCCACCATGTCGCTGGTTGGTCACCCCGAGGAATAGCTCCATATCGAGGACTCAGCGTTGGTCTCTGCTGCTGGCAGATTTGGCACTCAGCAGCAGCTGTAGCCAGGTCAGCCTTGGTGAGTGGAAGTCCATGTTGTTGAGCCATGCATAACCTCCATCTCTGCCACCATGTCCACTTTGCTCATGGGCCCATTGGGCAATGACAGGAATGGCTGGGGAAAGAGGCTGACTATCCACAGAACGGGTCATCTTATCCACCTGATTATTGAATGTTTCTTCTGCCGATGTCCTCTTTTGATGAGCATTTACATGAGACACAAATATCTTTGTGTCCTTTGCTCAGTGGGAGAGATCTATCCACATGCTTCTTCCCCAGATGTCTTTCTCGCCAATTTTCCAATTATGTTCCTTCCAAGTCCCCGACCATCCTGCCAAACCATTGGCTACAGCCCATGAATCAGTATACAGTCGCACATCTGGCCATTTTTCCTTCCAGGCAAAGTGAACAACCATGTGCACTGCCCGAAGTTATGCCCACTGTGAAGATTTCCCTTCTCCACTGTCCTTTAGAGTTGTTGCGGAAAGGGGTTGCAGCGCTGCAGCTGTCCACTTCTGGGTGGCACCAGAATAGCGAGCAGAACCATCTGTGAACCAGGCCCTAGTCTTCTCTTCTTTAGTTAGCTGATCATAGGGCACACCCCAGGAGGCCATAGGTGCATGCTTGGGAACAGGCATTGCAACAGGTTGGGGAACCATAGGCATTTGGGCAACTTTTTCATGTAGCATACTTGTGCCTTCAGGACCCGCTCGGGCCCTGTCTCGTATGTACCACTTCCATTTGATAATAGATTGCTGCTGTGCCCGTCCAACTTTATGGCTTGCTGAGTCAGATAACACCCAATTCATGATGGGTAACTCAGGTCGCATGGTAACTTGGTGACCCATTGTCAGACGTTCAGTTTCCACTAAGGCCCAATAACAAGCCAAGAGTTGTTTCTCAAAAGGAGAGTAATTGTGTGATTCACCTATGGGAGCCTGCCAGAGACTCCAAACAGCATCTCTATCAGCAACAGATACTTCCAATACCATTGTGTCTGCTGGATCATATGGTCCAAGTGGCAAGGCAGCCTGTAGCGCAGCTTGAACCTGCTGAAGAGCCTTCTCTTGTTCTGGTCCCCACTCAAAGCTGGCAGCTTTCCGAGTTACTTGGTATATGGGCCTAAGTAACACACCCAAGTGAGGAATGTGCTGCCTCCAAAATCCAAACAGGCCCACCAAACGCTGTGCTTCTTTCTTAGTGGTGGGAGGGGCCAGGTGCAACAACTTATCCTTTACCTTAGAGGGGATATCTCTACATGCCCCACACCACTGAACTCCTGAAAATTTTACTGAAGTGGAAGGTCCTTGGATTTTGGTTGGGTTTATTTCCCATCCTCTGTTGCGCATATGCCTTACCAACAAATCTAAAACGCTTGCTACTTCCTGCTCACTGGAGCCAATCATCATAATATCATCTATATAATGGACTAGTGTAATACCTTGTGGAAGAGACAAGCGATCAACATCTTTGCGAACTGCACGCGGCCGCTGGCTTTGCCTCCAGCCCCCCTCCGAGCCAAACCCCGACCAGCGCCCAGGTGAGAGCGAGCCCCTCCCAGCCCCACCCCCCACCCCGGAGCCGAGCCGCCCGGCCAGCAGCACCCACGCATGGCCGCCAGCTTTGCCCCCAGCCCCCCCTCCGCTCCGAACCCCGACCAGCGCCCAGGTGAGAGCAAGCCCCTCCCAGCTCCGCCCCCCACTCCGGAGCCGAGCTGCCCGGCCAGCAGCACCCGCACGTGGCCACGGATTTAGCCTCTGGGGCTCTGCCACGACACCAGCCCCTTGTGCCCTCCCGCCCCCGTGCCCCTCCGCCCTTCCCTCAGGTCGCAGGTGAAGAATTCTGCCATCAACATCAGACCCTCTGCCTCTCTGGCCCACCGGGGACCTACCCACGTGGTCCATGGAAGACACACTGCTACTCAGAATTCAATAGAGTCCGAAGGAAACTCAAACAAAACTCTAAGGAACAAAGAGAACACAGGCCATACATCTGGACTTCACTACAACCATTGTATCACATGCGAGACTCTTCACATCCAGCCTAAAGATAAGTAAACCTTTTTTTTTTCTTTTCTCTCACCTTACAGATCCTTTCTAGTATCAATGTTGTAGGTCAGCTTCCTCATACAGCCACCCCAAACACATACAACTCCAGGGAGTACACCACCCACCCTCATATTTCACCAAGACACTAGATCGTAAAAGTGCACTACCATACTTATATTCATCCCCTGGTTACTTAACTGACGTACTAACATCCTAGTAGTCTCATTTAGGATATAACAATACCAATACACAAACATACCCAATCCAAGGCAAGCACTAGTAACAACAGGCAGGTGTAACAATACCAACTACATCGGTTCAGTGAAAAACACACAGAAACTGAAAGGTCCTAAAAAACAAAACAATGTACAAGACAAAGTGAAGATCCACGAGAAACAAAACCCAAGAACAATCTCCCACCAAAAGAATCAATCCCATAACGATGGATTGCAATCAGAACAAATCCATAGAAATAGCCATGAAAGCCAGACCCAACATAACGACTTTCAGAGTACGATCATTACCATGATTAATAATATGAAAGAGGAAATCCGAGAAGAGTTAAATAACCGTGTCAACCACTTTGAACAGGAGCACAACAGGAACCTGGAGGAGTTGAGAAAAAAAGTTCAAGAAACAAAAATAGGTATAGAGCAGGTAAAACAGTCTCAGGCAGAGTTTAAAATTGAACTAAGAGATAAGTTATCTTCAACCCAAAACTCGACAGAGAGTCTTATCAGCAGAACAAATGAGGCAGAAAATAGAATCTCAGATCTTGAAGACAAAGTAGGAGAATTAACCAGCTCAATGGAAGAGATTGTTAAAGCCAAAAAGATACTGGAGAGGAGCATTCAAGAAATATGGGACACCCTGAAGAAGCCTAACGTGCGCATTCATGGAATACCAGAACAAGAATCCCAAAAAACCACACCTGAGGAAATATTTCAATTCATCATAAATGAAAACTTCGCACAACTAAAGAATGAGAGGCCTATCCAAATACAAGACGCATTTCGCACTCCAAACAGATATGACCAAAATCGAAAATCGCCACGGCAAATAATAGTCAAAACACTCCACATTCAAGACAAAGAAAAGGTGCTGAGAGCTTCAAGAGAAAAAAAGCAAGTCACTTTTAAAGGTAAACCTATTAGAATAACAAATGACTACTCAATGGAAACAGTAAAAGCAAGAAGAGCTTGGAGAGACATACTTCAAGTATTAAATGAGCAAAAATGCCAACCCAGACTGATATACCCGGCAAAACTATCTGTCATGATTGAGGGAGAAAGAAAAGTTTTTCAGCACAAAGACAACTTGAAGGGATACATGTCTACCAAACCAGGCCTTCAAAAAATGCTAGGAAAGATACTCAAGCTTGAAGAAAAGAACAAGCGTATCCAGGAGGACAGAAGGGAAGTATAATACCAAAAAAATATAAATATCAAACATCATGCTTACAAAATCTACTAAACATAAAAAATGTTCAGAATTAAAAATAATTTCTCCATTATAACATTAAATGTAAACGGCATTAACTCACCGATTAAGAGACATAGATTACAAACTTGGATTAAAAACCACAATCCAACAATCTGCTGCCTTCAGGAAACTCATCTCACCACAAAAGATAGGCACATGCTAAGAATGAAAGGCTGTTCCAAAATCTTGCAAGCTAATGGAACCAGGAAACAGGCAGGGGTAGCAATTATGCTTTCAGACAAAGTGGACTTCAAACCAAAGAAAATCATAAGAGACACAGACGGATACTACATTTTAGTCACAGGTACAATTCACCAGGAAGACTTCACAATCCTGAACATGTATGCACCCAATACGGGCCCTCCACATTCATTAAGAAAACCCTACGGAGCCTAAAGCAAGAAATCAACCCCAAACGATAATTCTTGGGAACTTCAACACCGCCCTCTCAACATGGGATAGATCAACAGGTCAAAAGCTTAACAGAGACACTTTGGAGCTTAACCAAACCCTTACTGAAATGGACCTTACAGATCTCTATCGAACTTTTCACCCACGTACCAAAGAATACACATTTTTCTCAGCAGCACACGGAACTTTCTCCAAAATACATCACATATTGGGCCACAAAATGAATCTACACAAATACAAAAAAGTCGAAATTCTAGCCTGTGCCCTATCAGACCACCACGGCCTAAAGCTGGACATCCACAACAACACAACAAACAAGAGAAAATACACTAACTCCTGGAAACTTAACAATATGATGCTGAATGAGAACTGGATTCAGGAAGAAATTAATAGGAAATTCAAGATTTCCTGACAGTGAACGAAAATGAAAATACAACTTACCAAAATCTCTGGGACACAATGAAAGCTGTTCTAAGAGGTAAGTTCATAGCTTTTAATGTCTACATCAGAAAATTGGAAACATCAGAAATAAATAATTTAACGATGCAGCTTAAGGCTTTGGAGAAACTTGAGCAATCTGATCCCAAAAGTAGTAGAAGAGAGGAGATTAGCAAAATAAGGGGAGAAATATCTGAAATCGAGACAAGAAAACGATAGAAAAAAATCAACCAGTCAAAAAGCTGGTTCTTTGAAAAAAATCAATAAGATTGATACACCCCTAGCTAAATTAACCAAAAGCAAGAGAGAGAAAACCCAAATTAACAAAATGAGAAATGAACATGAAGTTATCACTACGGATACCCAAGAAATCCAGAGAATTATAACATCATATTTCAAAAACATACTCTGTGAAGTTTGACAACACAAAAGAGATGGATGAATTTCTAAGTAAACACAACCTACCTAAATTGAATCAGGAAGTTGTGAATTATTTAAATAGTCCTATAACATATAAGGAAATTGAAGAAGTAATCTCGAATCTTCCCACCAAAAAATGTCCTGGGCCAGATGGATTCAGCACAGAATTCTACCAGACATTTAAGGAGTTAATAACACCAATACTCCTTAAATTGTTCCATCAAGTAGCAAAGGAAGGAACACTACCAAATTCCTTCTATGAGGCTAATATCGTCTTAATCCCAAAACCTAATAAAGATTCACTTAAAAAAGAAAACTATAGGCCGATCTCTCTGATGAACACAGACGCAAAGATTCTCAACAAAGTCTTAGCAAATCAGATTCAAAAACATATCAAAAAGATCATTCACGGGGACCAAGTAGGCTTCATCCCCGGCACACAAGGTTGGTTCAACATACGCAAGTCAATAAATGTAATTAATCATGTAACCTAGTACAAAGTCCAAGACCACATGATACTCTCGATAGATGCAGAAAAAGCCTTTGACAAGATCCAACAGCATTTTATGATCAAAACGCTGGAGACTGTAGGAATGAAAGGAACCTTTATCAATATAATAAAAGCTGTATACAACAAGCCCACAGCAAGGATTATGCTCAATGGGGAACAATTGGAAGCATTCCCACTTCAATCAGGAACTAGACAAGGCTGTCCACTCTCGCCACTTCTATTCAATATTGTACTTGAAGTCTTAGCTGAAGCCATAAGACAAGAAAGGGACATAAGAGGGATTCAAATCGGCAAGGAAGAAGTCAAGCTATCCCTATTTGCAGATGACATGATCTTGTACCTGAGTGATCCCAAAAACTCCACCAGGAAGCTCCTGGAACTAATTGAGAAGTTCAGCAGGGTAGCAGAATACAAAATAAATATGCAAAAATCAGAGGCCTTCCTATATGCCCACAATGAAAGAAGTGAAAAAGCCTTGAGAGAAACAATCCCATTTACTATAGCCCCTAAAAAAATGAAATACCTTGGTATAAACCTAACTAAGGAGGTAAAAGACCTTTACAATGAAAACTTTAAAACCCTAAGGGAAGAAATAGCAGAAGACACCAGAAGGTGGAAAGACCTCCCATGTTCCTGGATTGGTAGAATCAACATCGTAAAAATGACCATCCTACCAAAGGCAATATACAAATTCAATGCTATACCAATTAAAATCCCAAAGCAATTCTTTAAAGAAGTTGACCAAATAATCTCAAAATTCATATGGCGGCACAAAAGACCCAGGATAGCAAAGACAATCCTGAGTAACAAAAACACTGCTGGATGTATTACCATACCACCCATAGTTTATACTACAAATCCATAGTTATAAAAACTGCCTGGTACTGGCTCCAATATAGACACACAGATCAATGGATAAGGATTGAAGACCCAGATATAAGCCCACAAAAATACAGCCATTTGGTCTTTGACAAAGGGGCCCAAAGAATCCAATGGAAAAAGAACAGCATCTTCAACAAATGGTGCTGGCAAAACTGGATCTCCACATGCAGAAGATCAAAGCTGGACCCATACTTGTCACCATGTACAAGACTTAATTCCAAATGGATCAAGGACCTTGATATCAGGCCAGAGACTTTAAAAACAATAGTTGAAAGGATAGGGAACTCCCTCGAGCTGATTGGGCTAGGCCAACACTTCCTAAACAGACATCCAATGGCACAGTCACTGCTACCAACTCTCAACAGTTGGGATCTTGTGAAATTAAAGAGCTTCTGTTCATATAAAGAGATTGTAACACGAACTCAAAGGCAACCCACAGAATGGGAGAAAATCTTCACTAACCACATATCTGACAGAGCTCTACTGTCCAGAGTGCACAAAGTTTAGAAAACTAAACTCCAAGGAAAACACTGGCCCTATTAAAAAATGGGCCCTGGAACTTCAAAGAAACTTTACCAGGGATGAAATTAAAATGTCTAACAAATACCTTAAAAAATGCTCCACTTCCTTCGCCATCAGGGAAATGCAAATCAAAACTTCCCTGAGATATCATCTCACCCCGGTCAGGATGGCAAAAATCCACAATACAAACAACGACAAATGCTGGAAAGGATGTGGAGAGAGGGGAACTCTCCTACATTGTTGATGGGAATGCAGGCTCATACAGCCACTCTGGCGAGCCGTCTGGAGATTCTTAAAGAAATTAAAGATTGAAATGCCATATGACCCTGTTATCCCACTTTTGGGAATAACCCCCCATGCAGCAGAGGTTCGCCTCGATAGCACAAGCTCGACCATGTTCATAGCAGTACTGTTTACAATAGCAAAATCATGGAATCAACCTAAATGTCCAACAGTTGACGAGTGGATAAGGAAACTGTGGTACATCTATACAATGGAGTACTACTCAGCCATCAAGAATGATGAATTACTGGAATTTGCTGGGAAACGGATGTCATTAGAAAGAATTATATTAAGTGAAGTACCCCAAACCCAGAAAATTAAGCGCCGTATATACTCCTTAATAGGTGGCTCCTAGTACCAAACTCACCCAGCCCACATTGAGACACTTAAAAGTAAACTTATGTAACACAGTAATTGCAAGGATTATGAACAAAAGAGATGGGGTAGGAGGGCCAAACCAGAAACAAGGAGAGAGGGGACCATGTTACAGCAGAGAAAATAGGCCTCCATTAAGGTCTGCAAGTAAGTAATGAGAAACCTGGTTAAGTTCACAGACTTTCTTTCCTGATCTCACCAGAAGGGGAGAGCATATAGTCTAGCAGATAAAAAGTAATCATTTTGCAAATGGGTGATGGACCCGTCCCTCACTGAGGTTTCCTACTCTTATTACATCTACCCTTGAATGTGCTATTATAACAAGACTCCAGTTTAACAGCTTTTTGTCTCTGGCCAGAGGGTGACATACAGTGCCCAGCAGAATGGAGTGAAGGGCATTGCAGGAGCACCAAAACTGCAAAAGAAAATCAACAAACCACAATCCAGAACTTCAGAGACTCTATATTAATCATATAGAACTAGGCCAGCCTAATCTCTCCCCATCCTGGAGCTCAGGGACATTTGCGGAAGAGGGGGCGGTAAGATTGTAAGAGCACAAGGATGGGAGGAGCAACGATTTGCAAGATTCTCAACAATAGTTGGGGCCAAAGCAATCATAATGGGACTTTGCATGCCCTACACAATGTCCAATGCACTGTTGCCCTCATAAAGTCTAGCATCTGTTAAGGGCATCGGGACCCCTGGAGGCAAGGGATTGACAGCCATAGTAGTGATCCTATGCTTAAGGGGAACAAGAGAAAGGGCTTATGGAAATGCCACTGGGTTCTTATATGTCATCGGAGAGGAGGACCCAGTGGAGAGTTAGGCGTACACAATAAAGGACTCTCTGGGAATTGGGGGGGAGGCACTGAGGGATGGGGAGGGAGAGGAGAGAGAGGAGGGGGTTCTGGGGGAGGAGGGGGGAGGGAGGGAACTGGTAAAAAAATTTTAAATGTATAATTAAATTTTTAATAAAAAAATAAATAAAATTTGCTGGTAAATGAAAAAAAAAAAGATCTCTGCGAACCAAGTTATGGCATAGGGCTGGAGAATTAATATACCCTTGAGGTAACACTGTAAATGTATACTGCTGGCCTTGCCAACTGAAGGCAAATTGCTTCTGATGATCTTTATGAATAGGTATGCAGAAAAAAGCATTTGCAAGATCAATGGCTGCATACCAAGTACCAGGAGATGTGTTGATCTGCTCAAGCAACGAAACCACATCTGGTACAGCAGCTGCAATTGGAGTCACAACTTGGTTAAGTTTGCGATAATCAACAGTCATTCTCCATGATCCATCTGTCTTCTGCACAGGCCAAATGGGAGAGCTGAAGGGAGAGGTGGTCGGAACCACCACCCCTGCATCCTTCAAGTCCTTTATGGTGGCACTAATTTCTGTAATTCCTCCAGGGATACGATACTCTTTCTGATTCACTATTTTCCTTGGTAGAGGCAGTTCTAAAGGCTTCCATTTGGCCTTCCCACATAATGGCTCTTACTCCACATTTCAAGGAACCAATGTGAGGGTTCTGCCAACTTCTAAGTATATCTATTCCAATTATACATTCTGGTACTGGGGAAATAACCACTGGATGAGTTCGGGGAACTACTGGACCTACTGTGAGTCGAACATTAGCCAAAACCCCATCAATCACCTGACCTCCATATGCCCCTACTTTAACTGGAGGGCCACTATGCTTTTTAGGGTCTCCTGGAATCAATGTCAACTCAGACCCAGTATCTAGTAAACCCCGAAATGTCTGATTTTTTCCTTTCCCCCAATGCACAGTTACTCTAGTGAAAGGCCTTAGGTCCCTTTGTGGAAGACCAGAAGAAAGACTAATATTAAAGCTTTTTGCTATGGTGTCAAGGTCCTTCCTTAAAGGAACCCACCCTCCCCTTCATTCAAGGGGTTCTGGATCTGTAAACTGGCTCAAGTCTGGAAATTGGTTGACAGGCCGTGATTTCTGCTACTATGAATAAAGGCAGCTTTTCCTTCATTTCTGTTAGAATTTTTCTGCTTGTATAGGTCAAATAAGAACTTTGTAGGCTTTTTATCTATTTTACTTTTGGGGACACCATGGTTAATTAGCCAATGCCAAAGGTCTAAGCAAGTAAGACCCTCATAAGTACTGTTCTGTCTATGCTGCACATTATGGTTAGTATGCTTACTTTGCCATTGGCGATTCAATGCTGCCACTTGGCCCCTACTACTCCTCGATCCACCTAGGCCCATTGAATTTAAGTCTTCCAACTGGGCGGCTGCATCTCCCATTGTTAGGTCTGGAACAAGGAGAAGAGCAATGATAGGAGCCTTCATATTTGGTGCTGCCCCTCTCACCAATTTATTAAGTACATTTCTGGTAAAAGGCATGTCATCTGGATTCTCCCATTGAGAATTGGATTTTAAAGAACATATCCAGTCAAGCATACCAATTTCCCTGAGCCTCTTAATCCAATCATCAACATTAAACCAAGGAATGTCTGGAATCTCTAGTTCTTTTTCAGATGGCCAAACTTTAATAAATACTTCAGCTACCCACTCAAATAAACTCTTGGCACCATTTTTAACTCTATGAGTAGCAGTGTTAAACCTAGAATCTCTACTCAATGGGCCCATTTTTGTGAACTCACTTTTATCCAGTTTTATGCTCCTTCCACCAGTACCCCATAGCCTTACAATCCATTCCCAGGGGAATTTCCCAGACTGCTGCTTAAACATGTTAGAAAAGAATGGAGTTCTTTAGGAGTATAGCGTACCTCCTCATGGACCATAGTTTCTATTTCACCTTTAGGAGCTTGTTTAGCCTTAAGCCTAGTTATAGGCCTGGAAGCAATCACAGGTGGGCATGCCATAAAATCAGCATTTTCTTGAGGCAAAGTCTTTGCTCTCCTTTCAGACAAATCACGAGTAATTCCCTCACGCAAAGATGGAGATAGCAATTCTATAGAGAGTGGGAGTGGGGATTCATTCTCTGCTAAGGGTAGGGAGACCATTTCATCAGGCGGAATAAATGCACCAGAATTTGAGAGTTCAACATCCTCGTCCTCATCATCAGTTTGGTCTTCCCACACATCAGCATCCCACTTTTCAGGATCCCACTCTTGGCCAATCAGCGCTTTTACTTTAACTGCCGACACCTTTCGAGGCTGGGAATTCAATTTACGTTGTAACTCAGCCACCCTAATAATCAAAGTTTGGGTTTGATTTTCACCAAATTGAGCCCTATTGCTACTGGAGAGAAGATTCTCTTCTAGAGCACACTTAGAAACTAAGTTTTTTATGCCCTTTCTGAGTTAGATATTTTCCTCCCTGAGATATTCCTTTTTCATTTGTAGTTTATTGAGAGATGCTAGAAGCAACCAGCCAGCATCATCATTTTCCTTATTCTTACTCATTTTATGTAAAGTTTCATATACAGAATCGCTGAGCTTCTCAATCCTCGCAAGAGGGGTATCAAGATTGTCTAACACACCTACTTTTACCAGTTCTAGAAACAGTTCACTCCAAACAGTTGCAGTATCCTCCATGCTACTTGGGGAGTCTTTAGTCGCTGGAGGTTTCACTGGGTCAAAAAGTCAGCTCCAAAAATCACAGCAAAATTCATTCTTACAATTCTGTTTCTCTAGAACCACTCCTGGTACCAATTTCTGTATTAGTTAGGGTTCTCTAGAGTCACAATTCACAGAATGAATATATATATATATATATATATATATATATATATATATATATATATACAGAAAATTTATTGGGTTGGCTTACAGAAATGGCCGAGGTAGTCCAGCGAAGGCTGTCAGCAGCTGAGGTAATCCAACGATGGCTGTCAGTAGCCGAGGTAGTTCCAACAATGGCTGCCAATAGCTAGCTGCTCAGTTCAGTAGTCAAGTAGGTGATGGCTGAAGGCTGGAGAACTCCTAGGGTCTTGGAAGGTCGAAGAATCCGGGTGGCCAGAAGGAAGAACGATTCCTAGCACAGCTGCAAGAAGGCATCTGTTCTCCTTGGTGGCTCCTTTTTATATGATGCAGTACTGGGAGGATCCTTTGAGAGCTTTGGAGGTCCTGATAGGATCTAGAGTGGGTATCCTTCAAGTAGTCTCAGTTGATCCTTTCCAGACGTGGTCTCAGCCCAGCTTGGTTAATACCGGGTGTGTCAAGTTGACATCCAGGCTTAACTATCACAGCCTCACTGTGACATCATAGCCTCTCTCTGATGTCACAAAATCACTGTGATTTCAGCCTTGCCACTGACATAACAGCCTCAGCAGTCACATCAGAGCATCTCCTCTAAAATCTAAGCCTCACTTTAACATCACAACCTCAGTGTGACACAATAGCCTCATTGTGACTTGAGAGCTTCCCCCATTGAAACCAAGCCTTCTGGAGATACCAGTCTTGTACTGATATCACAGCCTTACTGTGACTTCAAAGTTTCCACAGTGACATCACTGCCTTACTATGACTTCACAGCCTCACTGTGATATCACACTGTCATTGTGACACAACATCCTGACTGTGACATCAGAGTTTCATGCTTGAAACCATACCTCACTTGTGACATCAGCCTTACCACTGATATTACATCCTCACTGTGACCTCAAAGCTTCCACAGTAATGGCACAGGGTAACTGTTATATCACAGGCTCACTGTGACTTCACAGCCTCACCACTGACTGCCTAGCATCACTGTGATATCAAACCTTTACCACAGACATCACAGTGTCATTGTCACCTAATAAGCTAACCACTGACATCACAGCCTCACCAGTGAGGTCATAACCTCACTATGACATCATACTCATCAATGACATCTCTGCCTCATTGTGACATCATACCTTTTCAACTGACATCATAACCTCATTTTGATATCACATCCTCACCTCTGACATCATAGCCTCACTGTGTCGTCACAGCCTCAACTCTGACACCAAAGCCTTACTATGATGTCACAGCCTTGCCAGTGACATCATACGTTCACACTTGTGTTTCAGTCTCACCTCTAATGTCACATTCTTACTGTGACATAACATTCTCACTCTGACACCACAGCCTCTCTGTGACATCAAAAATACTGTGACTTCAGCCTTGCCACTGACACAATAGCTTCACCAGTAACATCACAGCCTCACATCTGACATCACATCCAACCATGACATAACAGCTTCACTCTATCATCACAGCCTTTCTGTGATATTACAAACTCACTGTGATTTCAGCCTTGTCAGTGACACAACAGCATCACCAGTGACATCACAGCCTCTCCTTTGATATCACAGCCTCACCACTGACATCTCAGCCTCATTGAGACATCAATACTTCACCAATGACATCATAGTTTTACTGCATCCTCAAAGCCTCACAGTGTCATCACACCCTCACTGTGACACCACAGTCTCACACAGCCACAACACAGATATTACAGTTTCACTATGATGGCATAATCTCACTGTGACATCACAGACATATTATGACATCACAGTCTCCACATTGACATCACAGCCTCATTGTGACATCATAGCATCATCAATGACAACACAGACTCACTGTCTCATTGCAGCCTCAACTTTACCCTCACATCACAGCTTCATAGAAGACTCACAATGGTCATATATCTTAGTAGTCATAGTGAGCTCAAAGTGGTCACTGCTCAAAGTTTTCATAAAGAGCTAATGGTGGTAAGAGCTCATAATGGTCATTGAGAGATCACAGTGGTTATAGATCACAGTGCTCATGGAGAGTCGACAGTGGTCAAAGAGTGCTCCCAGTGGTCATAACTTATAGTGTTCATAGAGAGGTCACAATGGTCATAGTTCTTAGTGGCCATAGAGAGGTCATAGTGGTCATAGAGAGATCATAGTGGTCATTGAGTACTTACTATGGCCACAGAGTTATTATAGTGGTCATAGCTCACAGTGCCCATAGCTCACAGTGGTCACAGAGAGCTCACAGTGGTCATAGATTGCTCATAGTGGTTTTGGATCATAATGGTCATAGGGAGTTCATAGTGGTCCTACAGAGCTGACAGTGGTCATGGTGAGCTGACAGTGGTCATAAAGAGTTCATAGTAGGCATAGCTCAGGGTGGGCATGGAGAGCTATTTGTGCTCATAGAGTGCTCATAGCTTTCATGGAGAGCTCACAGTGGGCATAAAGAGCTCACAGTTGTCATAGAGCTGACAGTGATCATTCAAAGCTCATTGTGGTCAAGAGAACTAACAGTGGTCATATCTCATATTGGTCATAGAGAGCTCATAACAGTCACAGAGAGCTCACAGAGGTCATTGAGAATTCATAGTGGTCAAATAGGACTCTCAGTTGTCATTAATCATAGTGCACATTGAGAGGTCACAGTGTTGCACAAGAGTACAAAGTGGTCTTACTTTATAGTAGTCATAGAGAGGTCACAATGGTCATAGCTCACAGTGGTCACACAGAAGTCACAGTGGTCATACAGACGTCAGAGTATTCATAGAGAGCTTATAGTGGTTATAGAGAGTTGAAAGTGGTAATGAGAGCTGAGAGTGGTCACATAGATCTGATAGTTGTCACAGACAGCTCACAGTTTTAATCGAAACCTCATAGTGGTCATATATGGCTGACAGTACTCATAGAGAACTCACAGTGGTGATAGGTAGCTCACAGTGGTCATAGAGAGCTCATAGTGGTCCTAGAGAGTTCACAGTGGTTATAGAGTGCTTATATTGGCCATAGAGTGCTCACAGTTATCATAAAGAGTTCATAGTGGTCATATGGAGCTCCCAGTTGACATAGATCATAGTGCTCACAGTTATCAAACAGAGCTCAGAGTGGGTACAACTTAGAGTGGTCATGGAGATCTCACAATGGTCATAGCTCATAGGGGTCAAACATGGTCATAGTAGTCATAGAGAGATTGCAGTGTCAAATTGGTCATAGCTTATAGTAGTCATAGAACATTCACAGTGGTCATAGCTCACAGTGGTCATAGAGAACTCATAATCTTTAGTAAGACTCAATGTGGTCATAGCTCATAATGTTGATAAACAGCTCACAGTGGTTATAGATCATAGTGGTCATAGAGAACTCCCAGTGAATAGAGCACTCACGTTAATCAGGACTTACAATGGTTATAGAGAGCTCATAATTGACAATAAGAGCTCATAGTGGTCATAGCTTCCAAAGATCATGAAGAGTTTACAGTGGTCATAGCTTATAGTGTTTATACAGAGCTGTAAGTCTTCAGAGTTCATATCGCTTATAGAGAGCTACTGGGGTCATAGAGAGCTCCCAGTGTTCACAGAGAGCTCAAAGTGATCATAGAAAGTTCACAATGGTAATAGCTCATAGTGGTTATAAAGAGATCATAATGGTCACAAAGACCTCAAAGTGGTCATATAGAGGTCACAGTGATCATAGACAGCTCACAGTTGTCATAGAGAGCTAGTAGTGGTCCTAGGCCACAGAGGTCATAGAGAGTTCATAGTGGTCATAGCTAACAGTGGTCAAAGAGAGCTCATAGTGGACATAGAAAGCTCACAGAGGCCATGAATGATAGTGGTCTTAGAGAGCTTAGAGTTGTCTTAGTTTATATTTATCATAGAGCATCAGAGTGGTCATAGCCCATAGTTGTCATTCAGAGCTCATAATTGTCATAGACAACTCACAGAGGTCATAGAGAGCTTAAAGAGTTCATAGAGAGCTCATCGTGGTCATAGAGCACTCACAGTGGTCATAGAACATAGTGCTCATAGAGGGCTCACAATGGTCGTAGATATCTCATAGTTATCATTGAATGCTCACAGTACTTATAAAGAGTTCACAGTAGTCAGAGAGGGCTTTCAAGGGTCATAGACAGCTACAGTCTTCATAGATAAAAGTGGTCCTAGAGAGCTCATAGTGGCTACAGATAGCTCATTATAGTCATAAATACCTCATAGGGAGCTCACAGCTATAATACGGAGTTCAATATAGTTTTTATGTAGAGCTCACAGTGGTCACAGTGAGCTCAAAATTGTCTTCGATAGTGCTCACAGATCTTAGTGGTCATAGAGAGCACATTGTGGTCATTCTATGCTCACAATGGTCATAGAGAGTTCATAGTGCTCAGTTTATAGTCATCAGAGAGCTCTCACAGCAGTCATAGAGAACAGACAGTGATCGAGAGAATTCACTATGATCACAGCTCATAGTTATAGGGAACTCACAGTGGTCATCAAGTGCTCACAATTGACATAGAGAGCTCACTGTTGGAGTCTGCCTGTATGGTTGCTGATAAGTGACTATCAAAAAGCTTAAGGGAACAAGGGTTTATTTTCTCTTACAATTCCTGGTTATAGTTCTCAGTCCAGCTTGACTAGGAGCATACACCCACAACCGGGCCAAGGGAACTGGCCACACCAACACGACATAATAGCTGAGAGATGGACAATCCTTATTTGCCAGACCAGCACGTCTGGCCAAGTGAACAGAAGGATGCTAACTCTCTCAACCAGCTCTCTGTGATATATTCCAGGGCCTAATCCCACCCACTGTGGACTGGGCTTTCTCCAGCAGCTAGAAAATGTCCTGCAGGTTTGCTCTGGGCTTAATTCAACCACTGATTCTCTACAAATATGCCCAGAGCTCAAACCCTCAACAGTCAGGTTGACACCTGTGGAAAGGGTTCTGGGAAATGCCACTGGGTCCGTGCACGTCATCGGAGAGGAGGACCCAAAGCAGAGTCTGGCATGCACATTAAAGGATGCTCTGGGGATGGGAGAGGGAGGCCCTGGGTGATGGGGAAGGAGGGGTAGGGAAGAGGGGCATAGTGCGGTGGGAGGTTGGAGGGAGAGAGGGGAACAGTGTACCTGTTAAGTTTGTATAAGTGGAAATAAAAAAAAAAGTTGACACCTGTGTCCAATTATGACACTTACAATGGTCATAGAGATCTCAAAATGGTGAAATTGGGCACACAATGGTCAAAGAGCTTGTAGTTCTCATAGAGAGCTCATAGTGGTCACAGAGCACTCAAAGTGGTCATAGAGAACTCATAACTGTTATGGAGAGCTCAAAGTGGTCATAACTCATAATGTTGATAGAAAGCTCACAGTGATTATAGATCATAGTTGCCATAGAGAGCTCACAGAGGTCATAGCTCTTAGAGTTCATATAGAGCTCATCATGGTTATAGAGAACTCTCAGTGGTCATAATTCATAGTGAACATAGAGAGGCCATAGAGTTCATAACTAACAATGGTTGTAGAGAACATATAATGGACAATGAGAGCTCATAGTGGTCCTAGATCATACTGGTCATAGAGAGCGCATAGTGGTCACAGAGAGCTCACAATGGTTGTAGAGGGCTCACATTGGAGATACAGCCGACAGTTGTCATAATGAGATGACCATTGCCATAGAGAGCTCACAGTTTTAAGAGAGATCACAGTGGTCATAGAGCAGTGACAGTGGTCATAGAGAGCTCACAGTGGTTATAGAGAGCTCACAGTTGTCATAGAGAATTCTTAGTGATCATAGCTCACAGAGGTCTTAGAGAGTTCATATGGATCATAATTCAAAGTGGTCATTGAGAGGTCATAGTGGTGATAGAGAACTCACAGTGGTCATAGCTATTGATGATAGAGAGCTCACAGAGGAAATAGAGGGCTCACAGTGGTCATTCCTCATAGGGTTTCTATGTAGGAACTAACAGCTGTCATAAAAAGCTCACAATGGTTATAGAGTGCTTATAGTCGTCTAGAGAGCTCACTATGGTCATAGAGAGTACATAGTGGTCATAGAGAGCTCATAATCGTAATAGTGACCCTGTAGTGTCCACAGAGAGCTTATAGTAGTCATAATGCACACTGTTTGTAACGGTTAACCTTAACTATTGCTGTGAGAGAGCACCCAAAGTCAATCAACTTAAGGGAGAAAGGGAGGTTTATTCAGCATACAGTTCCAGAGGGAAAGTATAGTCTCTCAAAGCAGAGGCGGCATGGCTGGCTGGCCAAAGCTGGAGGAGGCTAAGTCACCACAGACATCTTGGAAGCTGAGAGCTGCAGACTGCTTGCAGCAAATTCTCCTGGAGGTAGGGTGGAACTAATCCACCTTAAGGCCCACCCCTTGTGACTGCCTTCCTCCAGGAAGGCTCTACCTCTCAAGGTATCATGACCTTGCCAAACACATGAGACTGTGGGAGACACATTTCAAGCCATGACATGCCAGCCCTGGCCCCCACAGGCTCATTGCCATCTCATTATGAAAACCATACTCAGTCCAACTTTAAGTCTTCATAGACTACAATGGTAGTCCCAACAGTCCAAAAGTACAAAGTCCAAAGCCTCCTGTAAAATCAAAATACAAGTTACATACTTCTAACATACAATGGCATAGAATAAACATTCCCATTCCAAAAGGAAAGAATGGGGGCATATCCGGGTAAGATCGGTCCATAACAAGACCGAAAAACAGCAGGACAAACTCAAAATCTTGTAGCTCCAAGTCCAACAGGTGAGCCTCTTGTTGAAATCATCTCAGTTCCAAAAGGCTTTGGTTCCACTCCTCCAATGCAGCTGCCCATAGAATACATTGGTCTCCTGAGCTGTCTCCTCCCAGCATATACAGCTCTCCTTGGCAGGTGTCCCACGTTTGTGTCTGGAATCTCTAACCTCTTTACTTCTCAATGACAAACCAAGCTTTAACTCCACAGCACAAACCTGCCCTTCTTGGGTTTCTATACTTCAGGCCTCTTGCCTCATGATGCCTGAATTCTGATAATTTGGAGGAGGACTCCATGATCTTCTCCATCTTGCATCACTGATACCTCTAAAAACAGAACCACGTGGGTGAATTTGCCAAGACTGACCCCCTTGAATCACAGCTGATTTTGCTTCTCTTATTGACCATCTCTTTCACTCCTAGGCAGTTGATTGGTAAGAGAAACCAACTATTGTTTTGGAACTCCACCCTTTACCTCCAGTCTTCTGAAAGGATTTGCATTCTTATGAGTGGGAGCCTTCCCTGAGGATATTGCCCTCAAGCTAGGGCCTCTCCTATTATTCAAATTAAGAGCAGGCTTTGATTTACAAATGGAGCTAATCTCTTCAAAAGCCATTTTGTTCTCTGCTTCTTCTAGGTTCAACTATGTTTGCCATTGTATTTTTCATCATTGGATCTTACAGTTTTTACTTCTTCCTGCCTGATTCTTTGCTCTTTTTCATAACTCTGAAGACAACTAAAAAGTAGCCATATCACATTGTCAAGACTACATTGCTTTGAAATTTCCTTCACCAAGCACTCCAACTTAATTTCAGGCAAACTTTCAGGACGAGGGCAAAACTTCACTAAACTCTCGGCCAACCCATGGCTCCATGTGTCACTCGTCCAGTTGCAAACACAGTCTCTGTTCCCCTCTGGACCATCACAAGCTGGGCTTCCACTGTCTGTGTCTCTCACAGCATTGCTCTCCTCTGAACTCTCACAAGAAAGATCTCTTTGGCCCAACTGCCAAGACGCAAAGACTTTCCCAACACAAAGTCCCAAAGTTCTCCGTATTTCTCCCAACAAACAGTTCCAAAAGCACACTAGCCACATCACAGCATTGGCCATGCTTCTGGGTACCAACTTTTCTCAGCTTCACACCAGCTGTTCTTAATCTCAGAGCAACACCCCACTACCGGGTACCAATTTCTGTAACTGTTACTCTTAACTATTGCTGTGAGAGAGCACCCAAAGTCAATCAACTTAAGGGAGAAAGGGAGGTTTATTCAGCTTACGGTTCCAGAGGGAAAGTACAGTATCTCAAAGCAGAGGTGGAATGGCTGGCTGGCCAAAACTGGAGGAGGCTAAGTCACTGCAGACATTTTGGAAGCTGAGAGCTGTAGACTGCTTGCAGCAAAAAACTGACTTCTCCTGGAGGTAGGGTGGGTCTAATCCGCCTCAAGGTCCACCCCTTGTGACTGGCTTCCTTCAGCAAGGCTCTACCTCTTAAGGTTCCATGACCTTGCCAAACATGACACTGTGGGGGACACATTTCAAACCATGACACTGTTCATAACTCACAGTTGTCATAGAGAACTCACAGTTGTCATAGGTAGTTCATAGTGGTTGTAACTCATACTGGTCATAGAGTGGTTATAGTGGACATACAGAGGTCAAAGTTGTCAAAGAGAGCTCACTGAGGTCATACCTTGCAGTTGTGATCAAGAGCTCACAGTGAGCAAAGAGAGCTCACAGATGGCATAGAAAGCTCATAGTGGTCACAGCTCTCTCTGTTAATAGAGAGCTCACAGTTTTCATAGATCATAGTAATCTATGAGAGCTCACAGTGATCATAGCTCACAGTGGTCAGAGAGAGCTCAAAGTGGTCATAGAGAGGTCATAGTCATCAGGAATGTTACATTGGTCATAGAGATCTCATACTGCTGATAGCTCATAGTGGTCATAGAGAGTTCATAGGTGTCATAAATCAAGTGTTCATAGAGAGGTCACAGTGATCATATAGAGTTCTCAGTGCTCATAGCTCTTAGTGGTCATAGAGACCTCATCGTGTTTCTAGCTCATAGTTGTAATAGAGAGCTAACAGTGGTAATAAAGAGCTCACTGTTTTCGTGGAGAGCTCACAGTTGACATAGAGAGATCACAAAAGTCATAGAAAATTCATAATGTTCACAACTCTCTCATAATGGTCATGGTTCATAGTGGTCATATAGAGCTCACAGCAGTCATAGAGAGCTCAAAGTGGTCACAGCTCATTATTATCCCAAAGAGCTCACAGTGTCCATAATTCATTGTTGTCATAGAGAGCTCACAGGGGTCACAGAGAGGTCAAAGTGATCATTGCTCACAATAGTTATATAGAACACTTAATCTTTATCTTGAGCTCCCAGTGTTCATAACTCATAGTGTTAAAAGAGACCTCACAGTGGTCATAAACCATAGTGGTCATAGAGAGCTCACAGAGGTCACAGCTCAGAGTAGTTGTAGAGAACACATAATCATTACAGAGAGCTCAACATGGTCATATCTCAGTATTGATAGTGAGCTCACAGGAGTCAGAGACCATAATTATCATCGAGAACTCACAGTGGTTATAGCTCATAGTGGTCAAATAGAATTCATAGTGGTCATAGAGAGCTCACAGTAGTCATATCTCATAGTGAGCATAGATAGGGCACAGGTTTAAAACTAACAGTGGTCATAGAGAGCACATAATGGACAAAGAGAGCTCATAGTGGTCATAGTTCATAGTAATCATAAGGAGTTCATAGTTGTCACAGAGTGCTCACAATTCATAGATAGTTTACAATGCTCATAGTTCATAATGGTCATAGAGCACTCACAGTGGCCATAGCAATCTCAGAGTTGTCATTGAGAGCTGACATTGTTCATATTTCACGGTGGTCATAGAGAGGTCATAGTGGTCATAGAGAGATCACCATCATAGAGATCTCATATTCATCATAGCTCACAGTGGTCATAGGGATCTCATAGTGGTCAGAGAGAGTCTTGGTGATTATAGATCATAGTGGTCATAGAGGGCTCACAGTAGTCATAGAGATCTCATAGTTGTCATAGAGAGCTCACAGTGGTCATAGATCATAGTGAATATAGAAAGCTCACAGTCATCAAAGAGAACTCAGAGTGGTCACAAATAGCTCATAATATTCAGAGCTCACAGTAGTATTAGAGAGATCATAGTGGTCATAGAGATCACAGTAGTCATAGAGTGCTGACAGTCATCACATAGAGAGTCACAGAGAGTTCATAGTGATCAGAGCTCACAGTGGTCATAGCTCACAGTAGTCATAGAGAACTCATAGTATATATAGAATACTTACAATGGTCATAGAGAGCTTTCAGTGGTCATAGTCCAAAGGTGTCATTGAGAGCTCATAGTGCTCACAGAAAACTCATAGTGGTTATAGGTCATAGTGGTCATAGAGAGCTAACAGTTGTCATACAGAGCTCAGAGTGTTCATTGCCCACATTGGTCATAGAAAGCTCACATTATTCATAGCTCATGGTGGGTCATAAAAAGTTCACAGTGATAATTGGGAGTTCACAGTGTTCATACCACATATTGGTCATAGAGAGCTCAGTGCTGTCATAGAGAGCTCACAATAGTCATAGGTCATAGTGATCATAGAGAGCTCATAGATATCAGAGAGTGCTCACAATGGTCATTAGACAGTTGACAATGCTCAAAATTCAAAATGTTCATAGAGCACGCACAGTGTTCATAGAGAGCTTAGAGTGATCCTAGACAGCTGACAGAGGTTGTAGCCTCTCATGTTCATTGAGAGCTCATAGCACTCATAAAGAACTCATGGTGGTCATAGTTCATATTGTTCATAGAGAGCTCACAAATGTCAAGAGAGCTAACAGTAGTCATAGAGGGCTCATCATGGATGGACAATGAAAGTTCACAGTGGCATAGATCTTAGTGGCCACAGAAAGCTCATAGTGGTCATAACTCACAGTGATCATAGCTCACATTATTCATAGGGAGCTCATAATGTTCTCAGGGATTTCATTGTAGTTATAGCTCATAGTAGCTCATAAAGAAGTAATACTAGTCATAAAGAGCTCAGAGTGGTAATAGATATCATACAATGGTAATAATTCATAATGGTCATAGAGATCCCATAGTGGCCACAGAGAGCTCACAGTTATCATATCTCATATTGGTCATAGAGAGCCTATAGTGGTCATATGTCATAGTGCTCATAGATAGCTCACAGTGGTCATAGAGAGCTCACAGTGGTCATACCTAACAGTGGTCATGGGAAACTGATAATTGTTATAGAGAGCTCAAACTGGTCATAGTTTGTACAGTTGATAAAGAGCTCACTGTGGTCACAGACCATAGTGGTAATAGAGAACTCACAATGGTCATAGTTCCTAGTGGTAACATAGAGCTCACAATGTTCATAGCTCATACTGAACATAGAGAGGTCACAGGGTTCATAACTCACAGTGGACATAGAGAGAAGAAAATGGACAATGGGATTTCACAGTCGTCAGCACATATTGGTCATAGAGAGCTGACCGTCATCATGCAGAGCTGACAGTCATCACAGAAAGCTTACTGTGGTCATAGATCACAGTTGTCATCAAGAGCTCAGAGTGGGCAAAGAGACTTCACAGAGGTCACAGAAAGCTCAAAGGGATAACAGTGCACTCTGGTTGTAGAGAACTTACAGTGGTCAAAGATTATAGTGGTTATAGAGAGCTCACAATATTCATAGATCACAGTGGTCATAGAAAGCTTACAGTGGTAATAGAGACCTCATACTGTTCATAGAGAGCTCACAGCTGTCATAGAGTTCAGTGGTCATAGAATGCTCAGTCATCCTAGAGAGCTCACAGTGATTATAGAGAGTTTGTGTTGTCATAGATCAGAGTACACATAGAGAGCCCATAGAGGTCAAAGAGAGTTCAGAGTGGTCATAATTTATAGTGGCCAGAGAGAGCTCACAGTGGTCATACAGAAGTCAGAGTGCTCATAGAGAAGTCACAGTTGTGATAAAGAGCTTACAGTGGCCACATGTACCTCATAGTGGTCAGAGCTCACAGTGATCATACATCACAGTGATCATAGAGAGATCCCAGTGATCATAGGGAATTAATAGTGGTTATAACTTATAGTAGTAATAGAGACGTCTTAATGGTCAGAGTGTTCAGAGTGACAGTAGAGAGCTCACAGTGGTCATAGAGAGGTCACAGTGTTCATTATCTCAAAGTGGTCCTGGCAAGCTCACAGTGGTCATATACACCTGACAGTGGTCATAGAAAAGTGACAGTGATCATAGAGAGCTATGTGTATTCATAGATATATCACAGTTGTCATCAAGAGCTCACAGTGGGCAGAGAGAACTCAAAGAGGATATTGAAAGCTTATAGTAGTCACAGCTCTCTCTGGTAATATAGAGCTCACAGTGGTATTAGATCATAGTGCTCGTAGAGAGATGACAGTGGTCATAGAGAGCCGATAGTTGTCATTGAGGTAACAGTGGCCTTTGAGATTTCATTGTAGTTATAGATAATAATAGTCATAGAGAGCTCATAATAGTCACAGAGATCTCACAATGGTCACAGCTCATATTGGTCATAGAGAGCTCACAGTGGTCCTAGAGAATTCATAATTGTCATAGAGAGGTCACTATGGCCATAGCTTATAGTGTTGATAGTGAGCTCACTGTGGTCATAGATAATTGTGGTTATAGACAGCTCAAAGTATTCTTAGGCCATAGTGGTCATGTAAAGCTCACAGTTGTCATAGAGAGTTAACAGTGGTCATAACTCACAGTACAACCACAGAGGTCATTATGGTTATAGAGAGATCATTATGACATAGAGGACTAAAACTGATTTTAGAGAGTTCACAGTTGTAATAGAAAGGTCACAGTTTTCATACAGAATTCACAGTGGCAATAGTGCAATCAAAATTGTAATAGAGCACTCACAGTGATCACAGCTCACAGTACACATAGTGTGCTCCCAGTGGTCATAGAGAGCTCACAGTGGTCATAGCTCATATTGGTCATACAGAGCTCATAGTGCTCATAGCTCACTGTGGTCATAGAGAACTCATAGTCTTCACAGAGAGTTCACAGTGCCCATAGCTAATAATGGTGATAGATTGCTCACAGTGTTCATATATCATAGTACTCATAGAGAGCTCAGAATCATCGTAGAGAGTTGACAGTCATCACATCTCATCATGGTCATAGAGAGCTCAGGGACCTCAAATACAGCTGACTGTTTGTAGAGAGGTGACAATGATGATAGAAAACTCACTGTGGTCATAGAGAGCGCACAGTAGTCACAGATTTTTTTTCAATGTGGTCATAGATAGCTCAAAATCATCATAGAGAGCTCACAGTGGCCATAGAGAGTGCAAAGTGGTCATAAAGAGCTCACAGTGGTCATAGAGAGCTCAGAGTCATCATAGAGTCTTAACACTAGTCATAGAGAGGTAACAATTGTCATAGAGATATCACTGTGCTCATAGATCATAGTGCTCATAGAAAGCTCACAGTGGTCATAGAGAGCTCACAGTTGCCATAGAGAGGTCACAGTCAACATAGAGCACTCAAAGTCATCATAGAGAACTCCCAGTGGTCATAAAGAGCTCAAGTTGTCATACCTCATACAGGTCATAGAGAGCAGAAATTGGTCATAGAGAGGCGACAGTCATCATAGAAAGTTCACAGTGATCATAGACAGCTCATAGTGGTCAGACAGAGCTCACACAAGTCAAAAAAAGCTCATACTAATCTTTGCTCACTGTGGTAACAGAGAGTTCACAGTGGTCATAGCTCACATGGGTCATAGAGAAATCATAGTGGTCATAAAGAGCTCACAGTGTTATACGTCACAGAGGCCATACAGAACTCATAATCACCACAGAGGGCTTAAGCTCAAAGTGGGCATAGAACATATTGGTCAAAGAGAAACACAGTTGTCATAGAGAGATCACAGTGATCATAGTTCATAGTGGTCATAAAGAGCTCACAGTCGTCACAGAGAGCTAATGATGGACAAAGTAAGCTGACATTTTTCAGGGAGAGCTCACAGTGCTCATAGAGAGAGCTCATAGTGCTCATAGCTCACAGTCTTCATAGAGGGCTCATAGTGGTCATAGCTCATAGTGATCATAGAGAACACATAGTGAGCATAGAGAGCTCACAGTAATTACAGCTCATAGTGGTCATAGAGAGCTCAAAGTGGTTATAGCTCATAGTGCTTGTAGAAGGCTCATAGTGGTAACAGAGAGCTCACAGTCATCATAGAGTTCTCAGATGTCATAGAGAGCTCACAACGGTAACAGAGAGCTCATAATGGTCATCACTTACAGTGATCATAGAGAGTTCACAGTCATCATGGAATGAACTCATTGGTCATAGAGAGTCATAGTGGTCATAGCTCATAGTGGACATAGGGAACTCACAGTTGTCATAGAGTTCTCATAATGGTCATAGGTCATAGTGGTTTTAGAAAGGTCATAGTGGACATAATGAGCTCACAGTGGATGTAGAGAACTCATAATTTTCACAGAGAGTTCCCATTGGTCATAGAGAGCTCACACTTGCAATACAGAGGTCATAGTGTCATACAGACTTCACTATAGTTATAAAAAGCTCACAGTGTTCATAGAGGGCTCACAGTGGACATAGCTCAAAGATGTCAAAATTCACAAGTGGTTACAGAAAGCTCAGAGTGGACATAGAGTATTTATAGTCATAGCTCACAATGATCATAGAGAAGTCATAGGGATCATAGCTCATAGTGGTCCTAGAAAATTCAAAAGGACATAAAGAGTACAGAGTGGTAATAGAGAGCTCATAGTGGTCATAGAGACCTCACAGGGGTCATAGATCATAATAGTCATAGAGAGCTCAGAATCATCATAGAGAGCTGACAGTGGTTATATCTCATCATGGTCATAGAGAGTTCAGAGTCCTCATACATAGCCGACAGTATTCTTAGAGAGCTGACAATTATGATAGATAGCTCACTGTGATCATAGAAAGCTCACAGTTGTCAAAGAGAGTTCACAGTGGTCATAGAGAGCTCACAAACTTCATAGAAAGCTCATATACTAGTTATAGCTCACTGTGGTAATAGAGAGCTTACAGGGGTGATAGCCGACAGTGTTTGTAGAGAGCTGACAATTATGATAGATAGCTCACTGTGGTCATAGAAAGCTCACAGTTGTCAAAGAGAGCTCACAGTGGTCATAGAGAGCTCACAGACTTCATAGAAAGCTCATATACTGGTTATAGTTCACTGTGGTAATAGAGAGCTTACAGGGATCATAGGTCATAGTCATCATGGAGAGGACTTAGTGATCATTGAAAGAACACAGTGGTAAAAACCCATAGTGGTCATAAAGAGCTCACAGTGGTCATGCTAAGCTCACAATGGTCATAGGTTACAGAGATCATAGAGAGCTAACAGTGTTCATAGATCAGAGTTGTCATAGAAAGCTTATAGTGGTCACAGATCATACTAGTGATAGAGAGATTAGAGTGGTTACAGCTCCTCATCGTCATAGAGACCATATAGTGGTCCTGGAGAACTCAGAGTGATCATAGAACATAGTAGTCATAGAGAACTCACAGTGATCCTAGCTCGCACTGGTCATAGAGAGCTTACAGTGGTAATTAAGAGGTCACAATGCTAACAGAGAGATCCTAATTCTCAAAGATAGCTCATAGTACTTATACCTCACATAGGTCTTAGAGAGCTCATAGTAGATATAGCTTATAATGGACATAGTGAGGTCATAATGGCCATAGACAGGTCACAGTCATCATGGCTCCTAGAGGATATATAGAGATTACAGTGATCATAGGTCATAATGTTCATAGAGAACTAACATTGGTCATAGATCATAGTGGTCATAGAGAGCTCAGAGTGATCATAGATAATTGTCATAGTGAGTTCATAGTGATCATAAAGACCTCACAGTGGTCATAGCCCATATTTGTTATACACAGCTCATAATGGCCATAGAGTGCTCCTAATGTTCATAGAGTGCTCAGAGTCGTTATACAGAGATCAAAGAATTCATAGAGAGCTCATAGTTTTCACAGAAACCACATAGTGCTCATAGCTCACAGAAGTCATTTTGAACTCTTAGAGGTCATAAAGAGTTCACAGTGGTCACAGAGAACTCCTAATTTTCTTTCTTATTTTATTTCCACTCATACAACTTAAGAGGTATACCGGTCTTCCCCTCACTCCAACTCCCATCCTCCTTTTCCCCCAACCCCCTTTTCCTCTCCATCCCTCAGTGCCTCCCCCTCCCATCCCCGGAGCATCCTTTAATGAGCATGCCAAACTCTCCTCTGGGTCCTCCACTCTGATGAGGTGCAAGGCCCAATGGCATTTCCCAGAATTATTTCCTGTGTTCCCTTTAAACATAGGAACACTACTGTGGCTGTCAATCCCTTGCCTCCAAGGATCCTAGTACCTTTAGCAAACGCTAGACTTTGTTGGGTCAATAGTGTGTTAAACATTGCGCAGGGCATGCAAAGTCCAATTATGATTGTTTCGGCCCTAACTTGTGTGGAGAATCTTGCATATTGTTACTCCTCCCATCCTTGTGCTCTTACAATCTTACTGCCCCCTCTTCCGCAAATTTCCCTGAGCTTCAGGATGGGGAGAGATAAGGCTGGCCTATTTCTAGGTGGTTGATATAGAGTCTCTAATGTTCCAGATTATGGTTCATTGATTTATTTTTTTCAGTTTTGTTGCTCCTGCAATGCCCCTCACTCCATCCTGATGGTTTTTGGATGTCACCCCCTGGCCAGAGATTAAAAACCTGTTAAATTAGACTCTTGCTATAAGAGTATATTCAAAGGTAGATGTAATAAAATTAGGAAACCACGGTGAGGTAGGGGTCAAGCACCCATTTGCGATATGGTTAATTTCTATCTGCCAGACTATACACCCTCTCCTTCTGGTAAGATCATAACCCCTTAGTTGTAAATAATCAGGAAGGAAAGTCTGTGAACTTAACCAGATGTCTTATTACTTACTTGCAGTCCTTGATGGTGGCCTATTTTCTCTGCTGTAACATGGTCCCCTCTCTCCTTGTTACTGGTGTGTCCCTCTTTCCCCATCACTCCTGTTCATAATTTTTGCAATTAGGGTAGATATCACAGAGATTTATCTTTGAGTGTCTCTAAGTGGGTTTGGTACTAGGAGCCACCTATTAGGGAGTACATACGGAGCTTAATTTTCTGTGTGGGATACTTCACTCAATATAATTATTTCTAATCCCATCCATTTCTTAGCAAATTCCATTAATGCATCATTTTTGATGGCTGAGTAGTACTCCATTGTATAGATGTAATCACATTTTCCCTATGCACTCAACTGTTGGACATTTGGGTTGATTCCATGACTTTGCTATTGTAAACAGTGCTGCTATGAACATGGTCGTGCTCGTGCTATCGAGGCGAACCTCTGCTGCATGGAGGGTTATTCCCAAAAGTGGAATCGTAGGTCATATGGCATTTCAATCTTTAGTTTCTTTAAGAATCTCCAGATGGCTCGCCAGAGTGGTTGTATGAGCCTGAATTCCCACCAGCAATGTAAAAGAGTTCCCCTCTCTCCACATCCTGTCCAGCATTTGTTGTTTGTATTGTGGATTTTTGCCATCCTAACAGGGGTGAGATGATATCTCAGGGAAGTTTTGGTTTCCATTTCCCTGATGGCTAATGATGTGGAGCATTTTTTAAGACACTTGATAGACATTTTATAGTCATCCCTGGTAAAGTTTCTTTTAAATTCCAGGGCCCATTTTTTATATTCTAATTTTTTTTATTAAAAATGTAATTATACATTTTAAATTTTTTTACCAGTTCCCTCCATCCCCCTCCTCCCCCCGAACCCCCTCTTCCCCCACCTCTCCCTCCCCATCCCCCAGTGCCTCCCCCCCAATTCCAAGAGAGTCCTTTATTGTGTACGCCTGACTCTCCACTGGGTCCTCCTCTCTGATGACATATAAGGACACAGTGGCATTTCCATAAGCAGGGCCCATTTTTTAATTGGGCCATTGTTTTCCTAGGAGTTTAGTTTTCTAAATTCTTTGTACACTCTGGATAATAGAGCTCTATCAGATATGTGATTAGTGAAGATTTTCTCCCATTCTGTGAGTTGCCTTTGAGCTGGTGTTACAATCTCTTTATCTGAACAGAAGCTCTTTAATTTCACAAGATCCCAACTGTCGAGAGTTGGTAGCAGTGACTGTGCCATTGGATGTCTGTTTAGGAAATGTTGGCTTAACCCAATCATCTCGAGGGATTTCCCTACCCTTTCCCCTATGGTGTTTATAGTCCCTGGCCTTATATCAAGGTCTTGATCCATTTGGAATTAAGTCTTGTACATGGTGACAAGTACGGGTCTAGCTTTAATCTTCTACATGTGGAGATGAGTTTTGCCAGCACCATTTGTGGAAGATACTCTTCTTTTTCCATTGGATTCTTTGGACTCCTTTGTCAAAGACCAAATGACTCTAATTTTGTGGGCTTATATCTGCGTCTTCAACCCTAATCTATTGATCTGTGTGTCTATTTTGGATCCAGTACCAGGCTGTTTTTATTTATTTATTTTTATTTTTATACATTTTTTATTACCGCTCATACAAACTTAATAGGTAGACCAGTTCCCTCCCTCCCTCCTCCTCCCCCCGAACCCGCTGCTACCCCTCCCCTCCCTTCCCATCCCCCAGTGCCTCCCCCCCAATTCCCAGAGCGTCCTTTATTTTGTATGCCTAACTCTCCTCTGGGTCCTCCTCTCCGATGATGTACAAGGCCCCTGTGGCATTTCCCTGAACCCTGTCTCATGTTCCCCTTAAGCATAGGAACACGACTGTGGCTGTCAATCCCTTGCCTCCAAGGATCGTGGTGCCTTTACCTGATGCTAGACTTTATGAGGTCAATAGTGTGTTGGACATTTCGCAGGGCATGCAAAGTCCTATTATGATTGCTTCGGCCCTAACTAGTGTGGAGAATCTTGCAAATCATTGCTCCTCCCATCCTTTTGCTCTTACAATCTTACCGCCCCCTCTTCTGCAAATGTCCCTGAGCTTCAGGATGGGGAGAGATTAGGCTGAACTAGTTCTGAAGTTCTGGATTGTAGTTTGTTGATTTTCTTTTGCAGTTTTGCTGATCCTGCAATGCCCTTCACTCCATCCTGATGGGCACTGTATGTCACCCCATGGTCAGTGACAAAAAGCTGTTAAACTAGAGTCTTGTTATAATAGCACATTCAAGGGTAGATGTAATAAAAGTAGGAAACCTCAGAGAGTTAGGTGTCAATCACTCATTTGCAAAATGATTACTTTTTATCTGCCAGACTATATGCCCTCCCCTTCTGGTGAGATCATACACACTCAGTTGTACATGATCAGGCACGAACATCTATGAACTTAACCAGGTGTCACATTACCTACTTGCATTCCTGGATGGAGGCCTATTTTCTCTGCTGTAACATGGTCCCTTCTCTCCTTGTGTCTGGTGTGGCCCTCCAACCCAATCCCTCCTGTTCATAATCCTTGCAATTACTGTATTACATAGGTTTACCTTTGAGTGTCTCAATGTGGGCTGGGTGAGTTGGTACTAGGAACCACCTATTAGGGAGTACATACGGAGCTTAATTTTCAGGATTTGGAATACTTCACTTAATATAATTGTTTCTAATGACATCCAATTCCCAGCAAATTCCAGTAATTCATCATTTTTGATGGCTGAGTAGTACTCCATTTAAAAGATGTACAACATTTTCCTTATGTCAACTGTTGGACATTTGGGTTGATTCCATGACCTTGCTATTGTAAACAGTGCTGCTATGAAGATGGTCATGCTTGTGCTATCAAAGTGAACCTCTGCTGCATAGGGGGTTATTCCCAAAAGTGGGACAACAGGGTCACATGGCATTTCAATCTTTAAGATTTCTTTAATTTCTTTAAGAATCTCCAGACGGCTCACCAGAGTGGCTGTATGAGCCTGCATTCCCACCAGCAATGTAGGAGAGTTCCCCTCTCTCCACATCCTCTCCAGCATTTGTTGTTGTTTGTATTGTGGATTTTTGGCATTCTAACTGGGGTGAGATGATATCTCAGGGAAGTTTTATTTGCATTTCCGTGATGGCTAAGGATGTGGAGCATTTTTTAAGATACTTGTTAGACATTTTAATTTCATCCCTGGTAAAGTTTCTTTGAAGTTCCAGGGCCCATTTTTTAATTGGGCCATTGTTTTCCTCGAAGTTTAGTTTTCTAAGTTCTTTGTGCACTCTGGACTGTAGGGCTCTATCAGATATGTGGTTAGTGAAGATTTCTCCCATTCTGTGGGTTGCCTTTGAGCTCGTGTTACAATCTCTTTATCTGAACAGAAGCTCTTTAGTTTCACAAGATTCCAACTGTTGAGAGTTGGTAGCAGTGAATGTGCCATTGGATGTCTGTTTAGGAAATGTTGGCCTAGCCCAATCAGCTCGAGGGAGTTCCCTACTGTTCCAACTAAGGTTTTTATAGTCTCTGGCCTTATATCAAGGTCCTAGATCCATTTGGAATTAAGTCTTGTACATAGTGACAAGTACGGGTCCAGCTTTAATCTTCTACAAGTGGAGATCCAACTTTGCCAGCACCATTTGTTGAAGATGCTGTTCTTTCTCCATTGGATTCTTTGGGCCCCTTTGTCAAAGATCAAATGGCTGTATTTTTGTGGGTTTATATCTGGGTCTTCAACCCTTATCCATTGTTCTGTGTGTCTATTTTGGAGCCAGTACCAGGCTGTTTTTATAGCTATGGTTTGTAGTATAGACTAAGGTTTGGTATGGTGATACCTCCAGCAGTGTTTTGTTACTCAGGATTGTCTTTGCTATCCTGGGTTTTTGTGCCTCCATATGAATTTTGAGATTATTTGGTCAACTTCTTTAAAGAATTGCTTTGGGATTTTAATTGGTATAGCATTGAATTTGTATATTGCCTTTGGTAGGATGGTCATTTTTACAATGTTGATTCTGCCAATCCAGGAACATGGGAGGTCTTTCCACGTTCTGGTGTCTTCTGCAATTTCTTTCTTTAGGGTTTTGAAGTTTTCATTGTAAAGGTCTTTTACCTCCTTGGTTAGGTTTATACCAAGGTATTTCAATTTTTTAGGGGCTATAATAAATGGGATTGTTTCTCTCAAGGCTTTTTCACTTCTTTCATTCTGGGCATAGAGGAAAGCCACTGATTTTTGTACATTTATTTTGTATCCTGCTACCCTGCTGAACTTCCAACTAGGTCCAAGACCTTCCTGGTGGATTTTTTGGGATCACTCAAGTATAAAATCATGTCATCTGTAAATAGGGATAGCTTGACTTCTTTCTTGGCGATTTTAATCCCTTCTATGTCCCTTTTTTCTCTTATCACATCAGCCAAGACTTCAAGTACAATATTGAATAGAAGTGGTGAGAGTGGACAGCCTTGTCTAGTTCCTGATCGAAGTGGGAATGCTTCCAATTGTTCCCCATTGAGCATAATCCTTGCTGTGGGCTTGTTGTATACAGCTTTTATTATATTGATAAAGGTTCCTTCCATTCCTACTGTCTGTAGTGTTTTGATTATAAAAGTATGTTGGATCTTGTCAAAAGCTTTTTCTGCATCTATCGAGAGTATCATGTGGTCTTGGACTTTGGACTGATTTATATGATGAATTACATTTATTAATTTGTGTATGTTGAACTAACCTTGTGTGCCAGGGATAAAGCCTACTTGGTCCCCGTGAATGATCTTTTTGATATATTTTTGAATCTGATTTGCTAAGACTTTGTTGAGAATCTTTGCATCTGTGTTCATCAGACAGATAGGCCTATATTTTTCTTTTTTAAGTGTATCTTTATTAGGTTTTGAGATTAAAACAATATTAGCTGCACAGAACGAATTTGGTAGTGTTCCTTCCTTTGCTCTTTGATGGAACAATTTAAGGAATATTGGTGTTATCAACTCCTTAAGTGTCTGGTAGAACTCTGTACTGAATCCATCTGGTCCAGGCTTTTTTTGGGTGGGAAGATTCGAGATTACTTCCTCAATTTCTTCATATGTTATAGGGATATTTAAATAATTCACAACTTCCTGATTCAATTTAGGTAAGTTGTGTTTACTTAGGAATTCATCCATCTCTTTTGTGTTGTCAAATTTCACAGAGTATAATATAAGTTTTTGAAATATGATGTTATAATTCTCTGGATTTCTTGGGTATCAGTAGTAATAACTCCATGTTCATTTCTAATTTTGTTAAATTGGGTTTTCTCTCTCTTGCTTTGGGTTAATTTAGCTAGGGGTGTATCAATCTTATTGATTTTTTCAAAGAACCAGCTTTTTGACTGGTTGATTTTCTCTATCATTTTCCTAATTTCGATTTTAGATATTTCTCCTCTTATTTTGCAAATCTCTTCTCTTATACTACTTTTGGGATCAGATTGCTCTAGTTTCTCTAAAGCTTTAAGCTGCATTGTTAAGTTGTTTATTTCTGATGTTTCCATTTTTTTGATGTAGACATTAAGAGCTATGAACCTCTTAGGACAGCTTTCATTGTGCCCAAGAGATTTTTGGTAAGTTGTATTTTCATTATCGTTCACTTTCAGGAAATCTTGAATTTCCTTTTTAATTTCTTCCTGAATCCAGTTCTCATTCAGCATCATATTGTTAAGTTTCCAGGAGTTGGTGCATTTTTCTGTCGTTTGTTGTGTTGTGGATGTCCAGCTTTAGGCCGTGGTGGTCTGATAGGGCAAAGGCTAGAATTTCAACTTTTTTGTATATGTGTAGATTCATTTTGTGGCCCAAAATGTGGTCTATTTTGGAGAAAGTTCTGTGTGCTGCTGAGAAAAATGTGTATTCTTTGGTACGTGAATGAAAAGTTCGATAAAGATCTGTAAGGTCCATTTCTGTAAGGGTTCGATTAAGTTCCAAAGTGTCTCTGTGAAGATTTTGACCTGTTGGGCTGGAGAGGTGGCTCAGGGGTTAAGCCTCCGCCTTGCAGGCGGAAGGTCCTGAGTTCGGATCCCAGATCCCACGTATAGACGCCAGGCGGAAGCGGGGGCGGCCTGCGCTTCTGGTCCTGGTAGGGCGGAGCCTGTGAATCCCGGGCAGAAGGAGGTGGAGGCGTCCATGGTGGTTCGCGAATTCGTCTGTGGTTCTACACATACACAGACACACACACATACACACACACACACAGACACACGTGCGTGCACACATACACACGCATATGCACACAGTTGAATAAATAATAATAATAATAAAAAAAAAGATTTTGACTTGTTGATCTATCCCATGTTGAGAGGGCGGTGTTGAAGTCCCCAAGAATTATCGTTTGGGGGTTGATTTCTTGCTTTAGACGCGGTAGGATTTTCTTAATGAATGTGGAGGGGCCCGTATTGGGTGCATATATGTTCAGTTTTGTGAAGTATTCCTGGTGAATTGTACCTGACTAAAATGTAGTATCCATCTATGTCTTTTATGATTTTTTTTTTTGGTTTGAATCCACTTTGTCCAACAGCATGATGGCTACCCATGCCTGTTTCCTGGTTCCATTAGCTTGCAGAATTTTGGATCAGCCTTTCCTTTTTAGGATGTGCCTATCTTTTGTGGTGAGATGAGTTTCTTGATGGCAGCAGATTGATGGATTGTGATTTTTAATCCAAGTTTGTAATCTGTGTCTCCTATTCGGTGAGTTAATACCATTGACATTTAATGAAAAAATTATTTTTAATTCTGGACTTTTTTATGTTTAGTGAATTTTGTAAGCTTATTGTTTGACATTTATATTTTTATGGTATTATGCTTCCCTTCTGTCCTTCTGGATATGCTTGTATCATTTCTAGCATTTTTTGAAGACCTGGTTTGGTAGACAGATATCCCTTCAAGTTGTCTTTGTGCTGGAAAATTTTTCTTTCTCCCTTGATCATGACAGATAGTATTGCCGGGTATATCAGTCTGGGTTGGAACTTTTGCTCATTTAATACTTGAAGTACCTCTCTCCAAGCTCTTCTTGCTTTTACTGTTTCCATTGAGAAGTCATTTGTTATCTTAATAGGTTTGCCTTTAAAAGTGACTTGCGTTTTTCTCTTGAATCTCTCAGCAACATTTCTTTGTCTTGAATGTGGAGTGTTTTGACTATTATTTGCTGTGGTGATTTTCTATTTTACTCATATCTGTTTGGATTGCAAAATGCCTCTTGTATTTGGATGGGCCTCTCATTCTTCAGTTCAGAGAAGTTTTTATTTATGATAATTTGAAAAATTTCCTCAGGTGTGGTCTTTTGAGATCTTGTTCTGGTATTCCATGAATGTGCATGTTAGGCTTCTTCAGAGTGTCCCATATCTCTTGAATGTTTCACTCAAGTATCTTTTTGGCTTTAATAATCTCTTCCATTGAGCTGGTTAATTCAACCACTTTGTCTTCAAGATCTGAAATTCTATTTTCTGCTTCATTTGTTCTGCTGATAAGCAGAACAGAGCTTTGGGTTGAAGATAACTTGTTCACTTTTAAACTCTGCCTGAGACTGTTTTAACTGCTCTATGCCTATTTTTGTTTCTTGAACTGTTTTTCTCAACTCCTCCAAATGCCTGTTGTGTTCCTGTCCAGAGTGGTTGATGCAATTGTTTAACTCCTCTTGGATTTCCTTTTCATAGTATTAATCATGCTAATGATCATACTTTGAAAGTTGTTATCTTGGGTCTGTCTTTCTTGACTGTTTTCTGTGAATTTGTTTTGGTTGGAATCCATCATTATGGGGTTAATTCTTTCAGTGGGAGATTGGTCTTATTGAGTTTTGTTTCTCATGGATCTGCACTTTGACTTGAGCATTGTTGTTTTCTCTTCTAGGGCTTTTCAGTTTCTGTGTGTTTTTGACTGAACTGATTTAGTTGGTATTATTACACTTGGGCAGTTTTTACTTGTGCTTGCCTTGGAATTGGGTATGTTTGTCTTTTGTTATTGTTATTTCCTAGTTGAGGCTATTAGGCTGTTAGTACATCAGTAATGTCAGATTAAGTAGAGAGGGGGTGAATATTAGTATGGTAGTGCACTTTTACGATGTAGTATCTTGGTGATATGTGAGAGTGAATGGTGTACTCCCTTAATTGTATATGTTTTTGGGTGGCTGTATGGAAAAGTTAATCTACAATGATTAATATTAGAAAGGAACAGTAACATGAAAAAAAAGGTTTACTTATCTTTGGACTGGATGTGAAGAATCTCTCCCATGTGATAAAATGATTGTAGAGGTTTTTAGATGTATGGCCTTTGACCCTTAGAACTTTGCTTGAGTTTTCTTTGGACTCTATTGAATTCTGAGTAGCAGTGTGTCTTCTGTAGACCATGTGTTTGGGTCCCCAGTGGGCCAGAGAGGTAGAGAGCCTGATGTTAATGGCAGAATTCTTCACCTGGGGCCTGGGACTTGGCTTAGTGGCCCTCCCAAACTCCAGGGATGGAGGAATGTGAGCAAGTCCTGTCCAGTTGGCTGGTGAGGTGTGTAGGAGGAAGAAAGGGGCTGGGGCCTGGAGCATGGCCCAGGCTAAAACCGGAGGCAGCCTGGGTGCCACTGGGACTCGAGGCGACCTGGGGGGCTGGGTGGACTCACCTGGGGCTGCTGGAGTGGGAAGCGCGGTTGGGCACGGACAAGGTGGCGAATGAGGGAGAGCAGAACTCCTAATTTTCATAGAGATTTCACAATGGTCATAGCTCACAGTGCTCTAACAATGGTCATGGAGACCTCAACGTTGTCATAGAGAGGTCACAGTGGTCATAGAGAGATTAAAGTTATCAAAGAGAGCCAATAGTGGTCATAGCTCACAGAGGTATTAAAGTCTTATAGTGGTCATAACTCTCAGTAGTCAATAAAAGATCATAGTGGATACAGAGCTCACGTGGACATAACTCATAGTGGACATAGAGAGCTCACATGGTCATAGTTCATAGTGGTCATAAAGAGCTCACAGGAATCATAGGTCATAGTTGTCAAACAGAGCTCATAATGGTCATAGAGAGCTCATATTGATAATACAGAACTCCCAGTAGTCATACAGAGCACAAAGTGGTCATAGTGATCTCATATTGGTCATAGATCATAATACTCATAGAGAGCTCACAATGGTCAGAGAGATCTCACAATGGTCACAACTCTTAATTTTTATAGAGAGCTCACAATATTCATAGCTCATAGTGGTCAGAGAGGGCTCAGAGTGGTCATAGCATTTAGTGGTCACAGAGAACTCATAATCATCATAGAAAGTTCAAATTTATCATAGCTCATAATTGTGTTAGAGAGATTAGGGAGGTCATAGATCACAGTGACCATACAGAGCTCATAATTGACGTAGAGAGCTCACAATTCTCAAAGTTCACAGTGGTCATGAAGAGCTCACAGTATTTATAGCTCAAGATAGTCATGCAGAGCTCATAGTGGTCATAGAGTGGTTACAAAGTTCATGGCTCACAGGGATCATAGAGCTCACAATGGTCATAGCTCAGAGATGGCATAGAGAGCTCATAAAGGACATAGAAAACTCACCATGCTCAAAGCTCATAGTGGTCATAGAGTGCTCACATTGGTCATATATCATAGTGGTCAGAGAGCTCACAGTGGTTAAAGAGTACAGAGGTCATAAAGAGCTTATAATAGACAATTAGAGCTCAAAGTGGTTATAGCTCTTAGTGGTCATACACATCATACAGTGGTCATAGCTCACCATGGTCATAGAGTACTCACAGTGGTCATAACTCATAGTAATCAGATAGTGCTGATGGTGGTCATAGCTCACAGGAGTCATAGAAATCTAACAGTGTTCATAGAGAACTCACAGTGGTAATAGCTCACAATGGACATAAAGAGCTCATCATGGACACAGAGAAATCCTAATGTTCAAAGCTCATAGTGGTCATGAAAAATTAAGAGTCTTCATAGCTCATAGTGGTCTCAGATAGGTCACATTAATCATAGTTCACAGTGCTCATAGAGCGCTCACAGTGGTCATAGCTCAACGTAGTCATAGCTCATAGCCATCATATATCACTGTAGTCATAAAGAACATATAAGTGTCATACAGAGTTCAAACTTTTGGTGATATAGAGCTAACAGTGGTCATAGACCATAGTGGTCACAGAGAGTTCACAGTGGTCACAGAGAGCTCACAGTGGTCATAAAGAACTCACAGTAATAATAGCTCATTGTTTCTAGAGAGCTCAGAGTGGACATAGAGAGCTCACAGTGGTCCTAGTGCCTAACTCACATAGAAAGCTCACATTGTTCATGGGTTATAGTGCACATAGAAAGCTCACTATGGTCATTGAAAGCTCTCAATGGTTATAGAGAGCTCATAGTTGTAATAGAGAGCTTATAGTGGTCATGGTTCACAGAGATATTAGCGATCTTGTAGTTAGCATAACTCATAGTGGTCATACAGAGATCATAATGGGTGTAGAAAGAACACAGTGGTCATAGCTCAGAGTTGTCATACAGAGCTCATAATGGTCATAGATTATAGTGGTCATAAAGAGTATAGAGTGGTCCTAAAGAGCTCATAGTGGTCATAAAGAGCTCACAGTCATCATCGATCATACTGCTCATAGAGAGCTGACCATGGTCAAGGAAATTTCTCATGGATCATAGCTCATAATGGTAATAGATAAATCACATTGGTTATAGATATCTCACAGTCTTCATAGCTCATAGTGGTTATAAAGAATTCATAGTGGTCATAGTTCACAGTGGTCACAGAAAACTCATAATATTCATAGAGAGATCAAATTGGTCTTCACTCATAGTGGTGCAGAGCTAAAAGTGGTCATTAATCATAGTGGTCATAGAACACTCACAGAGTTCATAGCTCATAGTAGCCATAGAGAGCTCACACTACTCATAGGGATCATTGAAAGCTCATAGTGGTCACAGAGAGCTTGTAGTTGTCATAAAGACATCACAGTGGTCATAACAAACAGTAGTCATAGAGAGCTCATGAAGTTTATAGCTCATAGTGGTCAGGAAGAACTCACAGTGGTCACAGCACCTAGTGGTCATACAGACTCACATTGGTCATAGGTCACAGAGCTCATAGAAAGCTCACAGTGGTCATAGAGTGCTCACAGTGGTCATAGAGTGCTTGAGCTCAAAGTGATCATAAGGAGGTCACAGTGTCATCAGAGAATGCTAACAGTGGTCATATCTCCTAGTGTGTACAGAGAGGTAATAGTGGCCATACAGTGCTCACATTGGTCATAGCTCACAGTGGACATAGAGAGATCACAGTGTTCATAGCTCAAAATAGTAACAGAGACCTCAGAGTAGTTATAGATCATAATGGTCAGAGAGAACTCACAGTGGTCACAGAGCTCACAGAGGACATAGTTGCTAGAACTCAAAGTGGTCACAGCTCATAGTTGTCATAGAGTTTATAATGGAAAAAAAGAGCTCACAGTGATCATAGCTCATAATGGTCATAGAGATGACACAGTGGTCATAGCTCATAGTGGTCATAGGGAGCTCCAGTTATTGTAGGTTATAGTGCTCAGAGAGAGTTTAAAGTCATAGAGAGCTCACAATGGTCATAGATCATAGTTGTACTACAGTGCCCATAAGGTCATAGAGTACTCATAGTGGACATACATAGGTCATAGTGGTCATGAAAAGCTCATAAAAATCTTAGAGAACTCACAGTGGTCATAGCTAATAGTGCTTATAGAGAGCTCGGACTCTTCAAAGGGAGCTAACAGTGGTCACAGAGAGTCCACAGTGGTCATAGATCAAACTGGTCATAGAAAGTCTCACAGTGGTCGCAGCTCTCAGTGGTCACAGAGGGCTCATAATGGACAATAACAGCTCAGAGTAGTCATAGCTCATAGTGTACATAGAGATCACAGAGTAGTCATAGGTCACAGGTGTGATAGAGAGATCACAGTGGTCATAGAGAGTTCACATAACAATCATAATTCATAGAGGTCATTGAGAGCTCATAGGTGTCACTGCTCATAGTGGTCACAGAAAGCTCACAGTGGTCATAAGTCATAGTGCTCATAGACAGCTCACAGTGGTCATATAGAGATCATATTGGTTAAGAGTGCTCACACTTGTCTTTGCTGATAGTGATCATAGATAGCTAATAGTGATCATAGAGAGGCCACAGTAGTCATAGAGAGCTGACAATTGTCATACAGAGCTCACAGTGGTCATAGTTCATAATGATCATAGCAACAATGAGAGCTCATAGTGGTCATAGCTTATAGATAGCTCACAGTGGTCCTAGAGAGCTCACAGTGGTCATAACTCACAATCATCATAGAAAGCTCACAGTGATCATAGAGAGCTCACAGTTGTGTTAGAGTGTGCATAGTTCTAATAGCTCACAGACATCATTGAGAGCTCTTAATGGTCATTGCTCACATTGCTCATAAAGAACATATAGTGGGCATAGCTCATAGTCGTCATAGATAACATTGAGTGGTCCAAACTCACAGGGGTCAGGTACAGTTTACAGTGGTCATATAGCACTCATTGTGGTCATAGATCACATTGGTCATAGAGAGCTCATATGCACACAGACAGCTTTCAGGGCTCAAGGCTCATAACAGTCATGAAGAGCTCACAGTGGTCATAGTTCTTAGTGGTTGTGGAAAGCTCACATCATAGGTCATAGTACCCAGAGAGAGCTCACAGTGATCACAGAGAGCCCAAAGTGGTCAAAGAGAGGTAATAGTGGTCATAGACACCTCACAGTTTTCATATAGAGCTCACAGTGACCATAGCTCAAAGAAGTCTTAGATTACTGACAGTGTTCACAGAGATCATAGGGGTAATAGGCAGCTCCCAGTGGCCATAGAGAGCTCACATTGGTCAAAGCTCATAGAGAACTCACAATGGTCATAGCCCTCAGTGGTCATAGAGATCTCATAATGGACAATAAGTGTTCACAGTGGTCATAGCTCATAGTGGTCATAGAGATCATGCAGTGGTCATAGTTTATAATAATCATAGAGAGCTCATAGTGAGTGGTCATAGAGAGCTCACAGTGGTCATAGACAACTCACAGTGATCATAGATCACAGAGGTAATTGAGAGCTCACAGTGTTCATACTCACAATGGTTATAGAGAGCTCACAGTGGTCATAGAGAGCACACAGTGGATATGGAGTACTCGCACTGGTCATATCGCATAGTGGACATAGGGATTTTATAGTGGTCATAGAGAGCTCCCAGTGGTAATACAGAACTCACAGTGGTCATAGCACATAGTAGTCATAGGGAGCTCATGATGGACATAGAGAGCTCACAGTGGTCATAGCTCACAGTAGTCATAGAGAACTTGTAATCATCATAGAGTGCTCACAATGGTCATAGTTATTAGTGGTGATAAAGAGTTAACTGTGATCATAGATCACAGTGTTTATAGAATGCTCACAGTGGTCATAGAGAACTCATAGTGGTGAAAGAGAACTCACAGCCATCATAGATGATAATGCTCATAGAGAGCTCAAAATAGTAATAGAGAGCTCACAGTTGTCATAGTTCATAGTAGTCATAGAGAGTCATAATGGACATAGAGAGCTCACAGTAGTCAAAGTTAATAGTTGGCATAAAGAGCTCACAGTGTCATAGCTCATAGTGATCACAGAGAACTCAGTGGTCATAGATGATAATGCTCATAGAAAGCTCACCATGGTCAAAGAGAGCTCACAGTGTTTATAACTCACAGGGGTCATAGAGAGCTCACAGTGGTCTTAGAGACCTCACAGTGGTTATACCTCACAGTGATCATAGAGAGTTCAGAATGGACAATTAGCACTCATAGTGGTCATAGCTCATAATGGTCATAGAGATCAAACAGTGTTCACAGCTAATAGTGGTCATAGAGAGATCATAGTGAGTGGTAATAGGGAGCTCACAGTCATCATAGACAACTCATAGTGCTCATAGATCACAGAGGTAATTGAGAGCTAACTGTGGTCATAGCTCACAATGGTCATAGAGAGTTCATAGTGCTAATAGCTCACATTGGTCATAGAGAGCACAAAATGGTCATAGAGAGGTCACAGTGGTCACAGCTCATAATGGTCATAGAGACGTTATACTGGCCATAGAGAGCTCCCAGTGGTGATACAGAGCTCACAGTGGACTTAGCTTATAGTCATCATAGAGAGCTCAGAGTGGTCATAGATGATATACTCATAGGAAGTTCTCCATGGTCAAAGAGAGCTCACAGTAGTTATAAATCACAGAGGTCATAGAGAGCTCACAGTGGTGTTAGAGATCTCACAGTGGCCATACCTCACAGTGGTCATAGAGAGCTCATAATGGACATAGAAAGCTCACAGTACTCATAGCTCATAGAAGTATTGAAGAGCTCACAGTGGTCATAGCTCATAGTGGCCATGAAGAGGTCATGGTGGTCATAAATCATAAATCTCGGTGCTTATCCTAAGTTCACAATTATCATAGAAAGCTCACAGTGCTCATAGATCAAAGAGGTCTCAGAAATCTCATAGCAGTGATAGCTCATAGTGATCATAGAGAGGACATAGTGGCCATAGGAGGATAACACAGGTCACATCTCATGGTAGAAATAGAGATCTCACAGTGGTCATAGTTCATAGTGACCATAGAGAGCTCACAGTGGTCAAAGAGAGTTCACAGTGGTCATAGCTTATAATGGCCATAGAGAGCTCACAGTGGTCTTAGCTCATAGTTGCCATAGAGGGCTCATGTTGGTCATAGTTCACAGTGGTCATAGAGAGCTCACAGTGTTGATAGCTCATAGTTGGCTTAGAGTCTTCACAATGGTCATTACTCACAGTGGTCATAAATCATAGATCATATTGGACATAGATATCTCATAATAGACAATAAGAGCTCACAGTCATCATAGCTCATAGTTGTCACAGAGATCACATAGTGGGCATAGCTCACAGTGGTCATTCAAAGCTCAGAGTGATCATAGAATGCTCACAATCATCATAGGTCATCATAGAACTAAAGAGATCACAGTGGTCATAGCTCATAGTAGTTAGAGAGAGCTGACAGTAGTCATAGAGAGCTCGCAGTGTTGATAGCTCATTTAGTTGGCTTAGAGTGTTCATGGTCATTACTCACAGTGGTCATAAAGGGCTTACAGTTGTCATATCTCATAGTAGTTATAGAGAACTCATACTGGTCACAGAGATCTCAAAGTGTTCATAGCTCACAGAGGTCATAGAGAGCTTATAGTAGTCATAGATCACAAATATCTCAAAATGGTAACAGCTTATAGAGAGGTTATAGTCGCCATAGAGGGATAACAGAGGACACAACTCATTGTAGAAATAGATAGCTCACAGTGGTCATAGCTCATAGTGGCCATAGAGAGATCACAATGATCATAACTCATGGTTGTGATAGAGGGCTCCTGCTGTTCATAGTTCACAATGGTCATAGAGAGCTCATAGTGGTCATAGAGTTCAAACAGTAGTCATAGTTCACAGTGGGCATTCAGAGCTCAGAGTGATCATACAATGCTCACAGTTTTCACAAAGAGTGCATAATGCTCACATCTCAAAGAGGTCATTGAGAGCTCATACTGCTCTCAGGGGTCATCGAGAGTACACAGTGGTCATACCTCATAGTGTTCATACAGAGATCACAGTAGTCATAGCTCAAAGGGGACATAGAGAGCTCACAGTGGACTGAGAGCTCATAGTGGTGGTAGCTCACAATGGGTATAGAGAGCTCATAATGAACAAAGAGATCATACCGTGGTCATAACTCATACTGGTCATAGAATGCTCAATGTTGTCAAAGAGAAGTCACCATGGTCATAGTTCATAGTAGTCATAGAGGGCTCCCAGAGGTCATGGAGAAATCACAGTTTTCATAGCTAACAGTGCTTATAGAGAGCACAGAGTAGTTGTAGCTCATATTAGTAATAGAGAGCTCATAGTGATCATAGAAAGCTCACATTGGTCATAGCTCATCATGGAACTAAAGCGATCACAGTGGTCATAGTTCATTGTAGTTAGAAAGAGCTCACAGTAGTCATAGAGAGCTCACAGTGTTGATAGCTCATAGATAGCTTAGAGTCTTCACAATGGTCATTACTCACAGTAGTCATTAAGTGCTACAGTCATAGTCAGTGGTCATAGAGAGCTCACAGTTGTCATAGCTCATAGTGGTTGTAGAGAGATCATAGTGGTCACAGAGAGCTCAAAGTGTTCATGTTCACAGAGGTCATAGGGAGCGCATAGTGGTCATAGCTCCTAGTGGCCATAGACAGCACACAGTGGTCATAACTCATAGTCATCTAGAGAGCTTACAGTGGTCATGGCATATAGTGGTCATAGGAAGCTCATAGTGGTCAGAGGCCTCACAGTGGTAATAGCTCACAGTGGTCATAGACAGTTCACAGTGGTCATATCTCACAGTGGTCATAGAGAGCTCTCTGTGGTCATAGCTCATAGTAGTCAAAGAGGGCTCACAGTTTTCAGAGATCACAGTGGTCATAGAATGCTCATAGTGGTCATATCTCATAATGGTCATATAGAGTTCATAGTGATCATAGAAAACTCACGGTGTTCAAAGCTCATAGTGCTCGTAGAGAGCTTCATAATGTTCTTATATTATAGTGGTCATAGAGAGCTTACAGTCATAATATCTCACTGTGGTCATAGAGAGCTCACAGTATTTATAGCTCATAGTGGTTTTAGAGACCTCAAAATGGTCATAGAGAGCTCACAGTGGTCATGGCGAAGTAACAGTGATCATAGAGTGTTGATAATGGACATAGAGACTTCCCATTGGTCATAGAAAACTCACAGTAGTCATAGCTCACAGTGGTCATAGACAGCTCACAGTACTCATAGCTCATAGTGGTCATAGTGAGCTCACAGTGGTCATAGAGAGCTCACAGGGCTCATGGAGAACTCACAGTGGTCATAGAAAGATCACTGTTATCATAGATAGTTTCCAGTTATCATTGTTCACAGAGGTCATAGAAAGCCTGTACTGCTCATTGCTCCTAGTGGTCATAGAGTGTTCATAGTGGCTATAAAAATCTAACAAGTCATACTTCATGTTGGTCATAGAGCTCACAGTGGTCATAGGTCATACTGGTCATAAGAGCTCATAGTGTTCACATAGAGCTCACAATGGCCATATAGTTGTCGTAAAGATCTCAGAATGGTCTTAGGTCTTAGTGGTCATAGAGAGCTCATAGTTGTCACAGAGAGCTCACAGTGGTCATAGAGAGCTCATAGTGTTTATGGACAGCTCACAATGATCATAGATAGCTCACAGTGATCATAGCTAATAAAGGTCATAGAGAGCTCATAATGGCAATACAGAGATCACAGTGGTCATAACTCAGTTGTCATAGAGAGGTAATAATATACATAGTGCGCTAATAGTGGTCATAGAGAGCTAATAGGATCACAGAGAGCTCAGAGTGGTCATAGCTCATACTGGCCATAGAGAAATCACAGTGGTTATAGAGAACTCATAGTTGTCATAAAGAGTGTATATAGCTCTTAGTGGTCATACAGAACTCAAAGTGGTCACAGAGAGGTCACAGTTCTGAGAGATGTCACAGTGGTTACAGAGAGCTCATGATGGTCATAGATTACAGTGGTACTAGGGATCGCATAATGGCCATAGAGAGATCACAGTAGTCATGGAGTGCTCCCAGTGGTCATAGAGAGCTCATAAAATTCATGGCTTATACTGGTCATAGAGTACTCATAGTGGTCATAGAGACTTCACTGTGGTCATAGAGAGCTCAAAGTGATCATGGAGAAGTCACAGTCATCAGAGATTTCAAAGTGGTCACTGAGGGCTCAGAGTATTCATAGAGAGCTCAGAGTGTTCATAGTGACCTCTCAGTGGTCATAGCTCACAGTGGTCACCGAGAACTCACAGAGGTCATAGAGAGCTCATAGTTGTCATAGCTAACAGTTGTCACAGAGAACTCGCATTGGTCATCCAGAGTTCATAATGGTCAGAGCTCACAATGGCCATAGAAAGCTCACAGTGGTCTTAAGTCCTAGTGGTCTTATAGAGCTTATTATAGTAATAGAGAGCTCACAATGGTCATAGTTCACAGTGGACATAGAGATCTAATAATGTACATATGGACCACACAGTGGTCATAGGTCATAGTGCTCATAGAGACCATGGTCATAGAGAGCTCATAGTGGTAATAGTTCATACTGGTCATAGAGATCTCACAGTTGTCATAGATAGTTAACAGTGGGCATAGTGCACTCACAGTTATCATAGAGAGCTCATATGGAAATAGAGATCTCAAAGTAGTCATACAGAGCTCACAATTGTCATAGAGAGCTCATGGTTGTCATAAATAGCTGAATTGTAATAGGGAGGTCATAGTGGTCATAGATCGCATTGATCACAGAGAGCTAATAGTGATCATAGCTCCTAATGCTGTTAGAAATCTCTTGTGGCCATAGAGAGTTCACAGTGGACACAGATAACTCAAAGTCATTACAGAGAGTTCATACTGGTTATATCTCATAGCAGTCATAGAGAGCTCATAATGCTTGTACAACTGCCAGTTGCTAGAAAATTGTATGTTATTCATGTGTTTGTATATTTATATATTCTGTGTTTACATGTTTTGTGTCTTGTGTTTCAACATAAAAAAATCTGTGGCCACTTCAAATTTTCTTTCATCTCTGTTGCACGCTAATATAAAAATTTTGGCATCCCATTTTTAAATATATGTATGCATACTTTAAAATAAGAACAAATAATTTTAATAACATCCAAGACTTTAAACACTTGTGCTTTATATCGATCACAATTGGTTTTCTGATAGATTATTAACTTTTTCTTCCAGGAAAGATTATCTCACTTGATTTTGATCTTTAATAGGATTACAAATGAGAATGTCATTGTGTTCTTGAAGGTTTTTCCATATATTCCCAAAATAACAATGCCACTATAGTACTGATTAATTAAACTTGTTCATTCCTCTGACTTCTTTTGTAGAATGTTATCCCACCAAATCTAGCAAACAGGAAAATATAATTGTCTTCTAAAAGATTCATTAGAATTTTTCCTTCTCCTGGTATCTATGAGCTCTCTTTCTTGGGGACAAATCTGCTGTCTAATTCCATGCTCCCATGTGTACTCCTACTAAGGTGAAACAGGAATTTCAAGCCTCCACCTTAGCCAGAGTCCATTCCCTTGAAACAAAACAGAATCAATGTAATCTCGACCTAACCTAAGTTCATTTGCATCAACTCAGGTTCACATTTCCCTTTCCTTGAAAGATTTTGGCCTAAGTTACTTAAGTAGTTTCTCTGAAGTCCCAGATAAATTTATTTTTTAAACAGAAAGGAAGGAAAGGAAAAGGAAAAAAAGGAAATCATAAACTTGGCATCTGCCTAAGGGGATAGATAGAATACTAGCAGGCATGCCCAAGCTGACAAACTTGAAATTCCCTTGCAAAAAGGGAAAGAAAACAAAACAAAAAAATAGGTTTCTGAGAATGATGGAATCAGATAGCATGTAGCCGAAAGCTTGTGGTTTAGAGGCACAAGAAAGACTGTGCTGTAAAGTTAAAGCCAGAGACATATGCCGGAGGAAAGTTTACTAAAGCTTTGCACTTGCCCTAAAAGCTTCCCTGAAGTTAAGCTTAGTGTTTGGCAGAGGAAAATTGCAATGACAAACTTAAAAGAGTTAAACCAGGAAGAAGCAGAGAACAAAATGTCTGCTGTTAAACAGACCAGCTCCACTGATAAATCAAAGCTGGCTCTTCATTTAGATCAAAGCAGTGGTCCAAAGATAATGCTCCAAGATATGTAGAACTTCCCATGTGAGGAAACAATGTCCCCTGCAAATGTTCTTTTACATTCCCTTGGTCCCAAAAACACCTGTACCTCTTTGCTTTAAGAATCCTGAAGGAAGAACCAAACTAATTTAGATTGTTCTGCCTGAAGATTCAGACAGTTTACATATTTTTGGACAGGCCTTAGAATGCAACCTCAGAGATTTATATCTATCAGAGGATAAAGGTCTCCAATATGTAAATTACTTACTTACAGCTCTTGGCTTTTACACCAGACACAGGAAGTGCCTATTTCAGGGAAGATAACAGGTAGATATTTTAGGCTTAATTTATCTGTTTTTGTCTCTTTTAGATGGACTTAAAAGTAGTAAAGTCACCCATCAAAGACCTCTAGACGATCCCAGCACTTCATAGATGAGAATCATTGACTGCTCAAACTTCCTTTGCCCCAACTCAGCAGGAAGTAGCCAGAGCAGTCATCACATCACTTGAACAGTCTGGGTCCTTAGAAGGTAAAGGGGTACAATAGGCAGGTCTAGAACAGTCTTTGCTGAGAAAATCTGTAAGGTCTTTGAAGGTCTTTGACATTCCTGAAGGTCATCCCCCAGAGATGGAATCATCCTGAAGAAACACTCCTGCTGAGGAACTGACTAATTAATCCTCCTTCACTATGAAGGGATAATGGAGATGTGCTCTACATAACAACTTGATCTCTAGCCCCATCTGGACCTAAGAGCAAGTGGGTTAGGCCCAATGGGAGTTAACCAACCAGAAAAAGCCAGTTTCCCTGGGCTTGGCAGCCATCTTTGGCACCCTAGCCCCTCATGGCCCTCTAGTGCTATGAATCCATTCTTAGTTCCATGCCTGTTTCTCATGGATTCCACGAGTTTTTTCTAGCTGCTCACTTCTCATAAGTTAGTTAATAATTTTTTGAGGTAGTTTAAAAATTTTAAAAGACAAATTTTTGAAGATGACCTACAGAAATTGGGGACTTTCTTGCGACAGAAGTTAGAAGGTTAAAATATTAATAGTAAAGGCTCTTTTCAAAAATTATATAGCTCATGGATTTGTGAGAGGCTCTACTCGGTATTGGTAATAGCAGAGATTTTATTTTTTTAAAGATTACTTATCTAAACAGACATACAAGTATTTTCCTATGACAATGTGCTGCTTGTTTATTCCATATTTAATATTGCTCTGGTCTTTAAAAATTTAAAAAACTTTTAATAACTTTTGTTATAATTAATCTATATATTTGGCTCTAAAAGATTTTAAAGTGCTACAATTATCTGAAATTTTTATAAATTATTTAACAATTTCACTTCAAAATGAGATTTAAGGCTGTTTATCTTAAATCAAAAGTTTTCTTTTGCATACACATTAAATACTATCTCCTAAAGGGCATAAGTGCTTAAGATCTTATAGAGTCTAACTATTATGTTTATATTATAAGGGCCATATACTTTAAAGACCAAAATTTTGGTAATGGGCCTAAGAACTAAAAATCTTAAATTCAATATAAAAGAGCCAACTTACAATATTTTCTCAGACATGACTTCCATACTTCTTAGATAAGAAATGACTCCCCAGGAAGCTTGAAATACCATCCTCCAAGTAGATTTAAAACTTTCTCAGATACACCACATTTAATTCTTTTTTTTTAAATTTTTTTTATTATTATATTTATTCAACTGTGCGCATGTTCGTGCGCGCTCGTGTGTGTGTGTGTGTGTGTGTGTGTGTGTGTGTGTGTGTGTGCGCGTCTGTGTATGTGTAGAAACCACGGACGAATTCGTGAACTACCATGGACGCCTCCACCTCCTTCTGCCCCGGGATTCACAGACTCCGCCCTACCAGGGCCAGAAGCGCAGGCCGCCCCCGCTTCCGCCCAGCGTCTATACATGGGATCTGGGATCCGAACTCAGGACCCTCCGCCTGCAAGGCAGAGGCTTAACCCCTGAGCCACCTCTCCAGCTCCACATTTAATTCTTTCCTCCATTTTATACACTAATGGTTTTCCAGTGACAGAAAGCCTTTGACATACACCTGTCCTAACCAGACCCAGGGCTCCACTGGAGTCATAGGTATCTTTGTGCTTCTCCATCAGCAGACTTACCCCTGTGGATTCCCAAACGTTTATTCTTTCCAGTGGAAAATCATAGACAGTCTCCCTGACAAGATGACAGCCTTGGGTGCCTACCCTGCTTGCTGATCTTTCCCTGATTCATAAGGTTGCCAATGAAACAGGTCCTGACTCCCCTTATTTTGAATAGGTTCTGTGCCAATGAGCCATGCAGCTCCAAACCCATTATGATTGGTATCATCTCCTTAAGGCGGACTTGGATCCAGTCATTTTCCTGAATTTGTACTCTGCATATGATGATCAGGCAGAAGCACAAGCCTATCTCAACCTTCATTATGGTCTTACCAACACACTGGATATGCTCACAGGTATGGACAATATATTGATCCAATATCACAATCCACCACAGGTTTGGCTATATATTTTCAACAGGTGTCTGACCTTGCCTTCAAGGCCCTGAAGGCTTGCTCTTTCCTCGTGTGACCCTTGATATGCCTCCATATGCTTAATACCTTATCAGATCTCCAACATATCCAAGGCTCATGAACAACTTCCTCAGTACATCAAGGGGCCTTGATCTCAGGCCCTCTTAATTACTCATTGACTTTATGCCAACAAATAGAACATATTAACATGACACATGTGGCTCCCCAGTTTATAGATACTGCGTTTGAAACCAATGGTCATAGCTTATAGTCATAATAGAGAGCTGATAATGGCCATAATGCACTCAAAGTGGTCACAGAGAGTTCACAATGGAAATAGAGAGCTCACAGTGGTCAAACTCATAGTAGTCATTTAGGGCTCATAGTGGCCATACCTCACAGGGGTCACAGAGTGCTCATACCTCATAGTGGCATAGAGAGCTCACAGTGATCATAGAGAGCTCACAGTGCTGGTCACTCGTATTTGTTACAGATTTGTCAGAATAGTCATAGCTCATAATAGTCAAAGAGAGCTAAAAGGTTACCTTGCAGTGGTGATAGAGAAATCAGAGTAGTCATAGAGAGCTCAGAGTAGTCATATCTCACACTGGGCATGGAATATTCAGAGTGCTCATAGAGAGCACACAGTGCTCATAGAGAACTCACAGCCATCATAGAAAGCTCACAGTGGTCATACCGATCTCATAGTAGTTTTGGACAACTCGCAAGGGCTATAGAGAGCTCACAGTAGTCATTGCCCAGAGTGATCATAGAGAGTTCATAATGGCCACAGGGAGCTCACAGTGGTCATAGCCCATAATGGTCATTGAGAGTTCACAGTGGTCAAAGCTTGTATTGGTTATAGAGAAGTCAGAATGGTAACAGCTCATCATGGTCATAGAGAGCTCACAGTGGCCATAGAGAGCTCAAAGTGTTCATACAGAAATCAAGTGGCCATAGAGAGCTTACAGGCAGTAAAGAGAGCCTCCTAATACATAGAGAGCTCACCGTGGGTCCTAGTCCAGCAGTGGTTATTGAGAGTTCACAATGGTCATAGCTTAAAATGATTTTAGAGACGTCAGAGTGGTTATAGCTCATCATGGTCATAGAGTTCACAGTGGGACAAGACAACAAGTGTTCATACAGAGCTCCAAAGTGGTCATGAGAATTCACAGTAGTTATAGAGGAGTTCCAGCAGTCATACAGAGCTCATAAGTGGTCACAGGTCCCTTGGTCACAGACAGCTCATTGTAGTATAGCTTTTAGTTGCCATAAGAACTCATAATGTCCGTAGTGTGCTTACTATGATCACAGACAGTTCACAATGGAAATGGAGAGCTCACAGTGGTCATAGCTCATAGTGGTCAAAAAAGCTCATAGTACTTCTAGAGAACTCACAGTGGTCCTGAGGTCATAGTGGACGTAGAAAGCCACAGTGGTCAAAAACATCACAGTGCTCATAACTGTAGACTGGTTAAAGGAATCTTATATTGCTCATATCTGATAATGGTCATGGAGTGCTTAGAGTCATCAGTAGAGCTCTCTTTGGTCATAGAGCACTCATGTACACTTCAAATC
>JALPQD010000059.1:283280-335983 GCA_023101885.1 Typhlomys cinereus
ACAGTGGTCATACCTCATGGTGTTCATATAGAGATCACAGTAGTCATAGCTCAAAGGGGACATAGAGAGCTCACAGTGGACTGAGAGCTCATAGTGGTCATAGCTCACAATGGGTATAGGAAGCTCATAATGAACAAAGAGATCACACCGTGGTCATAACTCATACTGGTCATAGAATGCTCAATGTTGTCAAAGTGAGGTCACCATGGTCATAGTTCATAGTAGTCATAGAGGGCTCCCAGAGGTCATGGAGAAATCACAGTTGTCATAGCTAACAGTGCTTATAGATAGCACACAGTAGTTGTAGTTCATATTAGTAATAGAGAGCTCATAGTGATCATAGAAAGCTCACATTGGTCATAGCTCATCATGGAACTAAAGAGTTCACAGAGAGTTCCTTATAGTTAGAAAGAGCTCACAGTCGTCATAGAGAGCTCACACTGTTGATAGCTCATAGATGGCTTAGAGTCTTCACAATGGTCATTAATCACAGTGGTCATTAAGTGCTTACAGAGGTCATAGGTCACAGTGGTCATAGAGAGCTCACAGTTGTCAGAGCTCATAGTGGTCGTAGAGAGATCATAGTGGTCACAGAGAGCTCAAAGTGTTCATGCTCACAGAGGTCATAGGAAGCGCATAGTGGTCATAGCTCCTAGTGGCCATAGACAGCACACAGTGGTCATAACTCATAGTCATTTAGAGAGCTTATAGTGGTCATGGAATATAGTGGTCATAGGGAGCTCATAGTGGTCACAGAGGCCTCACAGTGGTAATAGCTCACAGTGGTCATAGACAGTTCACAGTGGTCATACCTCACAGTGGTCACAGAGAGCTCTCTGTGGTCATAGCTCATAGTAGTCAAAAAGGGCTCACAGTTTTCAGAGATCGCAGTGGTCATAGAATATTCATAGTGGTCATATCTCATAATGGTCATATAGAGTTCATAGTGGTCATAGAAAATTCACAGTGTTCAAAGCTCATAGAGAGCTTCATAATGTTCTTATATTATAGTGATCATAGAGAGCTTACAGTCATAATATCTCACTGTGGTCACAGAGAGCTCACAGTGCTCATAGCTCATAGTGGTTTTAGAGACTTCAAAATGCTCATAGAGAGCTCACAGTGGTCATGGCGAAGTAGCAGTGATCATAGAGTGCTCATAAAAGACATAGAGACTTCCCATTGGTCATAGAAAACTCACAGTAGTCATAGCTCACAGTGGTCATAAAGAGCTCACAGTACTCACAGCTCATAGTGGTCATAGTGAGCTCACAGTGGTCATAGAGAGCTCACAGGGCTCATGGAGAACTCACAGTGGTCATAGAGAGTTCAAAGTGGTCATAGAGAGATCACTGTTATCATAGGTAGTTTTCAGTTATCATTGTTCACAGAGGTTATAGAGAGCCTGTACTGCTCATTGCTCCTAGTGGTCATAGAGTGTTCATAGTGGCCATAAAAAGCTAACAAGTCATACTTCATGTTGGTAATAGAGTGGTAAAACAGTGGTCATAGGTTATACTGGTCATAAGAGCTCATAGTGTTCACATAGAGCTCACAATGGCCATATAGTTGTCGTAAAGATCTCAGAATGGTCTTAGGTCTTAGTGGTCATAGAGAGCTCATAGTTGTCACAGAGAGCTCACAGTGGTCATAGAGAGCTCATAGTGGTTATGGACAGCTCACAATGATCATAGATAGCTCACAGTGATCATAGCTAATAAAGGTCATAGAGAGCTCATAATGGCAATACAGAGATCACAGTGGTCATAACTCAGTTGTCATAGAGAGGTAATAATATACATAGTGCGCTAATAGTGGTCATAGAGAGCTAATAGGATCACAGAGAGCTCAGAGTGGTCATAGCTCATACTGGCCATAGAGAAATCACAGTGGTTATAGAGAACTCATAGTTGTCATAAAGAGTTGTATATAGCTCTTAGTGGTCATACAGAACTCAAAGTGGTCACAGAGAGGTCACAGTTCTGAGAGATGTCACAGTGGTTACAGAGAGCTCATGATGGTCATAGATTACAGTGGTACTAGGGATCGCATAATGGCCATAGAGAGATCACAGTAGTCATGGAGTGCTCCCAGTGGTCATAGAGAGCTCATAAAATTCATGGCTTATACTGGTCATAGAGTACTCATAGTGGTCATAGAGACTTCACTGTGGTCATAGAGAGCTCAAAGTGATCATGGAGAAGTCACAGTCATCAGAGATTTCAAAGTGGTCACTGAGGGCTCAGAGTATTCATAGAGAGCTCAGAGTGTTCATAGTGACCTCTCAGTGGTCATAGCTCACAGTGGTCACCGAGAACTCACAGAGGTCATAGAGAGCTCATAGTTGTCATAGCTAACAGTTGTCACAGAGAACTCGCATTGGTCATCAGAGTTCATAATGGTCAGAGCTCACAATGGCCATAGAAAGCTCACAGTGGTCTTAAGTCCTAGTGGTCTTATAGAGCTTATTATAGTAATAGAGAGCTCACAATGGTCATAGTTCACAGTGGACATAGAGATCTAATAATGTACATATGGACCACACAGTGGTCATAGGTCATAGTGCTCATAGAGACCATGGTCATAGAGAGCTCATAGTGGTAATAGTTCATACTGGTCATAGAGATCTCACAGTTGTCATATATAGTTAACAGTGGTCATAGTGCACTCACAGTTATCATAGAGAGCTCATATGGAAATAGAGATCTCAAAGTAGTCATACAGAGCTCACAATTGTCATAGAGAACTCATGGTTGTCATAAATAGCTGAATTGTAATAGGGAGGTCATAGTGGTCATAGATCGCATTGATCACAGAGAGCTAATAGTGATCATAGCTCCTAATGCTGTTAGAAATCTCTTGTGGCCATAGAGAGTTCACAGTGGACACAGATAACTCAAAGTCATTACAGAGAGTTCATACTGGTTATATCTCATAGCAGTCATAGAGAGCTCATAATGCTTGTACAACTGCCAGTTGCTAGAAAATTGTATGTTATTCATGTGTTTGTATATTTATATATTCTGTGTTTACATGTTTTGTGTCTTGTGTTTCAAAATAAAAAAAATTGAGGCCACTTCAATTTTATTTCATCTCTGTTTTTTTAAATATATGTATGCATACTTTAAAATAAGAACAAAAAATTTTAATGACATCTAAGACCTTAAATACTTATGCTTTATATTGAACACAATTGGTTTCCTGATAGATTATTAATTTTTTCCTCCAGGAAAGATTATCTCACTTGATTTTAATCTTTAATAGGACTACAAATGAGAATGTCATTGTGCTCTTGAAGTTTTTTCCATATATTCCCAAAATAACAATGCCAGTATAGTACTGATTAATTAAACTTGCTCGTTCCTCTGACATCTTTTATGGAATGTTATCCCATCAAATCTAGCAAACAGGAAAATAAAATATAATTATCTTCTAAAAGATTCATTGGAATTTCTTCCTTCACCTGTTATGTATGAGCTCTCTTCCTTGGGGACAAATCTGCTTTCTAATTCCATGCTCCCATATGTACTCCTACTAAGGTGGAACAGGAATTTCCAGCTTCCACCTTAGCCAGACTCCATTCCCTTGAAACAAAACAGAATCAATGTAATCTGGATCTAGCATAGCCTGTTTTCAGGAGATTCTAGGTTCATTTGTGTCAACTCAGGTTCACATTTCTCTTTCCTTTCAAGATTTTGGCCTAAGTTACTTAAGTAGTTTTTCTGAGGTCCTAGATAAATTTATTTTTTAAACAGAAAGGAAGGAAAGAAAAAGGAAAAAAAAAAGAAATCATAAACTTGACATCTGCCTAAGAAGATAGATAGAATACTAGCAGGCATGCCCAAGATGACAAACTTGAAAATCCCTTGCAAAAAGGGAAAGAAAACAAAACAAAAAGTAGGTTTCTGAGAACGATGGAATCAGATAGCACGTAGCTGAAAGTTTGTGATTTAGAGGCACAAGAAAGACAGTTCGTGCTGTAAAGTTAAAGCCAGAGACATATGCCAGAGGAAAGTTTACTAAAGCTTTGCACTTGTCCTAAAAGCCTCCCTGAAGTTAAGCTTAGTGTTTGGCAGAGGAAAATGGCAATGTCAAACTTAAAAGAGTTAAACCAGGAAGAAGCAGAGAACAACTGTTAAACAGACCAGCTCCACTGATAAATCAAAGCTGGCTCTTCATTTAGATCAAAGCAGTGGTCCAAAGATAATGCTCCAAGATATGTAGAACTTCCCATGTGAGGAAACAATGTCCCCTGCATATGTTCTTTTATATTCCCTTGTTCCCAAAAATACCTGTACCTCTTTGTTTTAAGAATCCAGAAGGAGAAAGTAAACTACTTTAGATTGTTCTGCCTGAAGATTCAGACAGTTTATATATTTTCGGACAGAATGCAGCCTCAAAGATTTATATCTATCAGAGGATAAAGGTTTCCACTATGTAAATTGCTTACATACAGCTTTTGGCTTTTACACCAGACAAAGGTAGTGCCTATTTCAAGGCAAATAACAGGTAGATATTTTAGGCTTGATTTTTCTGTTTTTGTCTCTTTTTGATGGACCTAAAAGTAGTAAAGTCATCAATCAAAGACCTCTAGACCATCCCAGCACTTCATAGATGAGGATCATTGACTGCTCACACTTCCTTTGCCCCAACTCAGCAGGAAATAGCCAGAGCAGTCATTATATCACTTGAACAGTCTGGGTCCTTAGAAGGTAAAGGGATACAATAGGCAGGTCTAGAACAGTCTTTGCTGAGAAAATCTGTAAGGTCTTTGAAGGTCTTTGACATTCCGGAAGGTCATCCCCCAGAGATGGAATCATCCTGAAGAAACACTCCTGCTGAGGAACTGACTAATTAATCCTCCTTCACTATGAAGGGATAATGGAGATGTGGTCTACATAACAACTTGGTCTCTAGCCCCATCTGGACCTAAGAGCAAGTGAGTTGGACCCAATGGGATTTAACCAACGAGAAAAAACCAGTTTCCCTGGGCTTGGCAGCCATCTTTGGCATCCTAGCCCCTCATGGCCCTCTAGTGTTATGAATCCATTGTTAGTTCCATGCCTGTTTCTCATAGATTCCACGAATTTTTTCTAGCTTCTCACTTCTCATAAGTTAGTTAATAATTTTTTGAGGTAGTTCAAAAAATTTAAAAGACAAATTTTTGAAGATGATCTACAGAAATTGGGGCCTTTCTTGTGACAGAAGTTAGAAGGCTAAAATATTAATAGTAAAGGCTCTATTCAAAAATTATATAGCTCATGGATTTGTGAGAAGCTCTACTCGGCATTGGTAATTGCAGAGATTTTATTTTCTTAAAGATTGCTTATCTAAACAGACATACAGGTATTCTCCTATGATCATGTGCTACTTGTTTATTCCATATTTAACAATGCCCTGGTCTTTACAAAATTTAAAAAACTTTTACTAACTTTTGTTATAATTAATCTATATATTTGGCTCTAAAAGATTTTAAAGTACTACAATTATCTGAAATTTTTATAAATCATTTAACAATTTCACTTCAAAATGAGATTTAAGGCTGTTTATCTTAAATCAAAAGTTTTCTTTTGCATACGCATTAAATACTATCTCCTAAAGGGCAGAAGTGCTTAAGATCTTATAGAGTCTAACTATTATGCTTATATTATAAGGGCCATATACTTTAAAGACCAAAATTTTGGTAATGGGCCTAAGAACTAAAAAATCTTAAATTCAATATAAAAGAGCCAACTTACAATATTTTCTCAGACATGACTTCCATACTTCTTAGATAAGAAATGACTCCCCAGGAAGCTTGAAATACCATCCTCCAAGTAGATTTAAAACTTTCTCAGATACACCACATTTAATTCTTTTTTTTTTAAATTTTTTTTATTATTATTATTTATTCAACTGTGCGCATGTTCGTGCGCGCTCGTGTGTGTGTGTGTGTGTGTGTGTGTGTGTGTGTGTGTGTGTGTGTGCGCGTCTGTGTATGTGTAGAACCACGGACGAATTCGTGAACTACCATGGACGCCTCCACCTCCTTCTGCCCCGGGATTCACAGACTCCGCCCTACCAGGGCCAGAAGCGCAGGCCGCCCCCGCTTCCGCCCAGCGTCTATACATGGGATCTGGGATCCGAACTCAGGACCTTCCGCTTGCAAGGCGGAGGCTTAACCTCTGAGCCACCTCTCCAGCTCCACATTTAATTCTTTCCTCCATTTTATACACTAATGGTTTTCCAGTGACAGAAAGCCTTTGACATACACCTGTCCTAACCAGACCCAGGGCTCCACTGGAGTCATAGGTATCTTTGTGCTTCTCCATCAGCAGACTTACCCCTGTGGATTCCCAAACGTTTATTCTTTCCAGTGGAAAATCATAGACAGTCTCCCTGACAAGATGACAGCCTTGGGTGCCTACCCTGCTTGCTGATCTTTCCCTGATTCATAAGGTTGCCAATGAAACAGGTCCTGACTCCCCTTATTTTGAATAGGTTCTGTGCCAATGAGCCATGCAGCTCCAAACCCATTATGATTGGTATCATCTCCTTAAGGCGGACTTGGATCCAGTCATTTTCCTGAATTTGTACTCTGCATATGATGATCAGGCAGAAGCACAAGCCTATCTCAACCTTCATTATGGTCTTACCAACACACTGGATATGCTCACAGGTATGGACAATATATTGATCCAATATCACAATCCACCACAGGTTTGGCTATATATTTTCAACAGGTGTCTGACCTTGCCTTCAAGGCCCTGAAGGCTTGCTCTTTCCTCGTGTGACCCTTGATATGCCTCCATATGCTTAATACCTTATCAGATCTCCAACATATCCAAGGCTCATGAACAACTTCCTCAGTACATCAAGGGGCCTTGATCTCAGGCCCTCTTAATTACTCATTGACTTTATGCCAACAAATAGAACATATTAACATGACACATGTGGCTCCCCAGTTTATAGATACTGCGTTTGAAACCAATGGTCATAGCTTATAGTCATAATAGAGAGCTGATAATGGCCATAATGCACTCAAAGTGGTCACAGAGAGTTCACAATGGAAATAGAGAGCTCACAGTGGTCAAACTCATAGTAGTCATTTAGGGCTCATAGTGGCCATACCTCACAGGGGTCACAGAGTGCTCATACCTCATAGTGGCATAGAGAGCTCACAGTGATCATAGAGAGCTCACAGTGCTGGTCACTCGTATTTGTTACAGATTTGTCAGAATAGTCATAGCTCATAATAGTCAAAGAGAGCTAAAAGGTTACCTTGCAGTGGTGATAGAGAAATCAGAGTAGTCATAGAGAGCTCAGAGTAGTCATATCTCACACTGGGCATGGAATATTCAGAGTGCTCATAGAGAGCACACAGTGCTCATAGAGAACTCACAGCCATCATAGAAAGCTCACAGTGGTCATACCGATCTCATAGTAGTTTTGGACAACTCGCAAGGGCTATAGAGAGCTCACAGTAGTCATTGCCCAGAGTGATCATAGAGAGTTCATAATGGCCACAGGGAGCTCACAGTGGTCATAGCCCATAATGGTCATTGAGAGTTCACAGTGGTCAAAGCTTGTATTGGTTATAGAGAAGTCAGAATGGTAACAGCTCATCATGGTCATAGAGAGCTCACAGTGGCCATAGAGAGCTCAAAGTGTTCATACAGAACTCATAGTGGCCATAGAGAGCTTACAGCAGTAATAGAGAGCTCCTAATACCATAGAGAGCTCACAGTGGTCATAGTCCACAGTGGTTATTGAGAGTTCACAATGGTCATAGCTTAAAATGATTTTAGAGACGTCAGAGTGGTTATAGCTCATCATGGTCATAGAGTTCACAGTGGACATAGACAACTAAAGTGTTCATACAGAGCTCAAAGTGGTCATAGAGAATTCACAGTAGTTATAGAGAGATTACAGCAGTCATACAGAGCTCATAGTGGTCACAGGTCACATTGGTCACAGACAGCTCATTGTAGTTATAGCTTTTAGTTGCCATAAAGAACTCATAATGTCCGTAGTGTGCTTACTATGATCACAGACAGTTCACAATGGAAATGGAGAGCTCACAGTGGTCATAGCTCATAGTGGTCAAAAAAAGCTCATAGTACTTCTAGAGAACTCACAGTGGTCCTAGGTCATAGTGGACGTAGAAAGCTCACAGTGGTCAAAAACATCACAGTGCTCATAACTTAGACTGGTTAAAGGAATCTTATATTGCTCATATCTGATAATGGTCATGGAGTGCTTAGAGTCATCAGTAGAGCTCTCTTTGGTCATAGAGCACTCATAGTACACTTCAAATGGTCACATTTGTGACATACAGCTCACCATTTTGATAGACAACTACAGTGACCATAGAGAGCCTACAGTAGTCATAGAGAGCTCACAGTGAACATAGAGACATCACAGTGGTCCTAGAGAGCACATAGTGTTCATAGAGCTCAAAGTGGTCATAGAGAGATAACAGTCATCAAAAGTTTTAAAATGGTCATAGAGAACTCATAGTGGTGATAGCTCACAGTGGTCATAGTGAGCTCATAGTGGTGATAGCTCACAGTGGTCATAGTGAGCTCATAGTGGTGATAGCTCACAGTGGTCATAGAGTTCTCCCAGTGGTTATAGAGAGCTCACAGTGGCCATACTGAGCTCACCATTGGCAGAGTTCATTTTGTTCACAGCTCATAGTGATGACAGAGTTATTTTGTAGCAATAGAGAGATCACAATTGTTTTAGCTGATAGTGGTCATGCAAAGCTCAGAATTGTCACAGCCCATAGTGTACAAAGAAAGCTCACAGTGGTCCTAGAGAACTCACAGTGGCAAGCGAATGCTCAAGACTTTCATAGCTCACAATGGGCACAGAGAGTTCATAATTGCCATAGAGAGTTCACAGTGATCATGCATTATACTGGTCATAGAGAGCTCATAGTGATCCTAGAGAGCTCATAGTGATAACACATCATACTGGTCATAGATAGCTCAGAGTGTTCATAGCTCATAGTAGTCATGGAGAGTTCACAGTGGTCATAGCTCATAGTAAAATCAGAGAGCTCATAATGGTCATAAACGATTTCACAGTGGACATAACTCCTAGGGATCATAGAGATCTCACAGTGGTTATAGCTCAGAGTGATCATTAAATTCTCAAAGTCGTCCAAGCTCAACGTGGTTATAAACAGTTCATAGTGGCCACAGATTACTAAGAGCATTCATAGGTCATAATGGTCATAGAGAGCTCACAGTAGTCATAGAGGGATCACAGTGGTCATACAGAGTTCACAGTGATCATACAGTGCTCACAGTGTTCATAGAGAGCTTACAGAGTTCATACAGGCCTCGTAGTTGTCACAGCTCACACTGTCATAGAGAACTCACAGTGTTCATAGCTCAAAGTGGTCATGGAAAGCTCACAATGGCCATAGTGAGCTCACAGGTCACAGAAAGTTCACAGTGGTCATAGCTCATACTGGTTATAGAGAGCTCAGAGTGTTCATAGAGAATTTGTAGTGATGATAGAGAGCTCTTAGTGCTTATAGAAAGCTCCTTATCGTCATAGCTTCTAGGGGTCATAGAGAGCTCACAGTGGTTATGGAGAGCTCAGTGTTTTCATAGACAGCTCACAGTGCTGATAGCTCATAATGGTCATAAAGGGGACATAGTGGTGAGCCTTTGATTTCATAGTGAGGCTGTCATGTCACAGTGAGGTTATAATCTCAAAGGTGAGGCTGTGATGTCACAGTCAGCCCATGGTACCACCATGATGTTTTGATGTCACTGTGTGGCTGTGGGGTATCCATGAATCTGTGATGTCAAAGGGAGTTGATAACATCACAGGGGAGGCTGCAAGGTCACAGACAGGTTGTGGTGTTGGTGGCAAGGCTGATGTTACGGTGAGTCTGTGATGTCAGTGTTGATGCTGTGATGTCACATTGAGGCTATGATGTCACTATGAGGCTATGTCAGTGGTATGAATATTATCACAGCACAGTGTGTCTGTGATATCACAGTGAGATTTGGATGGCACAGTGAAGTTGTGATGTTAGTGGTGAAGGTGTGATGTCACAATAAAGCTGGAATATCAGTGGTGAGAAAGATGTCATAGTGAGTCTGTGATGTTACTGGTGAGGCTGTGATGTCAGTGGTGAACCTATTATGTGACCATGACTCTCGCAAGGCTGTTCTGTCAAAAGCTGTGTTGTCACTGGTGTGGCAGTGAGGTCAGCATTCTAATGTCCATGGCTACGCTGATATTACAGGTGAGGCTCTGCTGTTATTGGTGAGGTCATGATATCACAATTAGGCTGTGATGCCACTGTGAAAGTTTATGTCACTGTGGGCTGTCATGTCACTGTGAGGTGATATTACTCTGGAACCTCTGATGTCACAGTGAGGCTGTGTTAGCATAGTGTGGCTGTGAAGTCACATTGAGGTTGTGTTTTCACAGTGAGGTTGTGATGTGAATAGTGACTGTGCTTTCACAGGGAGACTATGTCATTGGTGAGGCAGTATTATCACTGGTGTGGCTCTAATGTCACAGTGAGTTTATTGTGTCAAACTGAGGCTGTGATGTCACAGCGAGGATGTCAGAGGATGTCAGAGATGAAGTTTTATGTCACAGTGATGATTAGATGGCACAGTATGTCTGTGATGTCACAATGAGGCTGTAATATTACTGTGAGGTTGTGATGTCACTGGGGAAACTGTGATGTCACAGTGTGCTTGTGATATCAATAGCAACACTGTGGTGTCACTGGGAGGCTATCAGTGAGACTGTGAGGTCAGGGGTGAGACTGCGGTGCCATAGTGAGTTTAGGTAGGATGTCAGTGATGAGGGTATTATGTCACATTGAGGCTATGATTTCAGAGGTGAGCCTGTGATATTATAGTGAGGCTGTGATGAAACAATGAGTATAATATCAATGCTATATGTCACAGTTGGTCAATGATTTCAGAGGTAAGCATGTGATGTCATAGTGAGTTTGTCATGTCACAGTGAGGCTGTAACCTAAAAGGTGCCATGTCCCTATCCAACTAATCTGGTAGAATATGTCTCAGTTTGGAAAAGGTGGATTCAAAGTAACATGTTTTGGGATAAGGACATGGCTTTATTTAAGAGAAATAAGGAAAAATATGGGAATTGTCAGGCATTGGTGTTTCTTCCCAGCTCAGGCCTAAAGCCTGTCCCCTGAGGAAGGTCACAGTAACGCTCATGAACGGGAGCTGGGCACTCTCTTCCTAGATAATTCGGGTTTTGCCTCAGGCAGGAAGAATTCTGGGAATTAGGAGTGCCCTTCACCTAGGTTTTGGTTTTTTTGGGACAATTCAAGTTTTGCCTCTGGCAGGAAGAATTCTGGGAATTAGGAGTGCCCTTTCTTAGGGTTTTTTGGAACTAGCTTCCTGCTCTCTGTTCTAGAGAAGAAGCCTGCCTTTTAAGTTTAGTTAAATACTAAATAGAAATTTCATGTCTAGTCATTTATAATAAGTAGACTTGTAACCAAAATGTGTGCACTGATTTTAAGGAAATTAGAGAATAACTTCTAGAGTCTTAAAACCTAGGTTGGGTAAGATTCCCACCTATGTACTAATTCAGAAATTCCAGAAGTACAAGACTATGTTCTCATCTCAGTCCACTGGAACCTTAAAAGAAGCTGTGATACCCTCTTACCCTGGCTGAAGGCCAAGGAGGAGACCATCATGCCAGAAAGTCTAGATGCCAAGACTGCCCCTGGAGATGGTATTTACAAACCAAACTGGGAGAATCCATGTCAGAAGCAAAGGGGCCCGTGTCTTTCCTACCCCAAACAGCACTCTTATGAGAAATCACAGAGATGGACCATCTGAGTGCACTCCCACCAATGATCTCCTCTGCCCTGAAAGAGACACCCTTGGCATATGGGGCCTGACTGGACCACAGGTTTGGAGTATGCATGGTTCACAGATGGGTCATCTAACTGATGGCAATACACTTCTGGAATTCCTCAAACGAAGACATAAGCAACCTTACTATTAAAGGAATAGAAGGATGCTATTATAGAAGTTATTCTTTTAATAATTATGTTGCATAAGTGTTTTCTTCAGTGCATACCTCAGTGTTCCATCGACAGAACCAGCTATAGCTTATGGGCCTTGAGTATTCAAGTCAAGGCCTCCTTTGAGATGTGGTTTAAGCTTGGATAGTAGAGACTACATGAGTTGCATACAGCTTCCCAAGTTATAACCTGCTGCCATGCCTGGTGCCTATGTCGACCTGCCTGACTGAGAGTATCAACCTGGAGAGGACAACTGCGAAAGCTCACGCTGGGACTTATGGGGTGTTGAGGATTCCTATAGTTAATTGTAAAATATGTTCCTTGCTAAAATCAATAGGAGAACATTATTCTGCCTCTGTATTTAAAAGAAAGCAGTCTCTGTTAAAATGTGGGCTCAGCCCCATAGCTATCCAGTGAAGCATTATAGATTAGATAAGTTTGGAAATACTGAGAGAATGTTTCTGTTAAGTGCCTTTGCCCTGAAGCAATGGGTTAGGTTCTTGAAAAAAGGGTCCATCCTGAAGGTGACTTTGCTGATTATCTATTGTGTATGCAACATTTTTTACCCTAAAATTTTCTGTATAAAAATTGTCATTAAAGTTTCAATAAACGGGTTCAGGATACACTCGGACGAGAGGGAGTTGCGTGGGTTCTGTTCTCCACCCGGTCCTGGGTAGCCCCGGTCTCGTCTCGAGGCTGCGACTCTGGTCTGCGGCAAAAAGGTGAGACTGTGATTTCACAGTGAGGCTGTGTTGTCACTAGTGATGCTGTGACATCACAGTGATGCTGAGATGTAAGTGGAGTGAAACTATGACATCACAGTGATGATGTGATTTCAGTGGTTAGGCTGTGATATTAGAATGAGGGTGGTGTGAGTGATGAGGGTATGATATCACAGTGAGGCTGGCATATCACTGATGAGCCCGAGATGCCACCATGAGGCTCTGATGTCACCATGTGCCTGTGATGACACCATGAGCCTGGGATATCACAGAGAGTTGGTGATATATTGGTGAAGGCTGTAAGGTTACAGTGAGAATGTGATGTCAGTGGCAAGGCTGATGTCATAGTGAGGCTATAATGTCAGTGGTGATGCTGTGATGTCACATTGAGGCTGTGATGTCACAGTGAGGCTATGTCAGAGGTGTGTATGTGATGTCACCATGAGGCTATTATATTAGTGGCAGTGCTGATGTTACAGTGAGTTTGTGTTGCCACAGTGAGGCTGTGATGGCACTGTCAGGTTGTAATGTCACAGTGAGGCTGTGAAGACACAGTGTGGCTATGATATCACAGTAAGTTTTGGATGAGAAAGTGATGTTGTGATGTCACTGGAGAGGTTTAGATGGCAAAGTGAGGCTGTGAAGTTAGTGGTGAGGGTGATGTCATATGAGGCTGTGATTTCAGTGGTGAAGGTGTGATGTCACAATAAGCCTGGATGTCAGTGGTGAGAACATGTCATAGAGAGTCTATGGTGTCACTGGTGAGGCTCTGATATCAGTGCTGAACCTATGACATGATAGTGACACTAGTGAGGCTGTGATGCCAAAGGCTGCGTTGTCACTCGTGTGGCAGTGATGTCAGTGTTCTGACTAAGGTCAATGGCAATGCTGACGTCACAGGTGAGCCTGTGGTGCCACTGGTGAAACTGTAGTATCACAGTGAGCCTGTTATACCAATGGTAAGGCTGTGATGTCAGTGAGGCTGTGCTGGCACAGTGTGGCTGTGATGTCACAGTGAGGTTGTGATATCACAGTAAGGTTTTGATGTCAATAGTGACTGTGCTTTCACATGGAGACTATGTCATTGGTGAGGCTTTATTGTCACTGGTGAGGTTCTAATATCACTGTAAGTTCATTGTATCAAACTGAGGCTATGATGTCACAGTGAACCTATGATGTGAGGTGAAGCTTTAGTCACAGTGATGCTTTGATGACATGGTATGGCTGTGATGTCTCAATGAGGCTGTGATGTCACTGAGAAATTATAATGTCACAGTGAGTTATGATATCAATAGTGATACTGTAGTGTCACAGTTTATTGGTCCAGTTCTCTAGAGATGCAGAATCGACAAAATGAAAAAATATATGTAAATAATATATGGGATGCATTGAGTTGGCTTACAGTATGGCCAAGGTAGTCCATTGATGGCTGCCAGTAGCCGAGGTAGTCCAACGATGGCTGCCGGTAGCTGCTCAGTTTGGGTGATGGCTGAATGCTGGAGAATTCCTAGAGTCTTTAGTTTAGTCAACAACAACTTGGTGGGTTGTTAGGCTAGAGGGTTGAAGAAACCAGTAATGGCTGAATGCTGGAGAATTCCTAGAGTCTTTAGTTTAGTCAACAACAACTTGGTGGGTTGTTAGGCTAGAGGGTTGAAGAAACCAGGGGGCTGGAAGGAAGAGCAATTCCTAGCACAGCTGCAATAAGGCATCTGTTCTCTTTGGTGGCACCTTTTTATGTGATGCAGTACTGGGGGGATCGTATAAGAGCTTTGGAGGTTCTGATAGGATCTAGGATAGGTACAATCCTAAAAAAATGTCTCAGTCGATCCTTCCCAGTGGTGGTCTCAGACCATCTTTGTTAATACCTGGTGAGTCAAGTTGACACACAGGCTTAGCTATCATACACAAGGAAGCTGTCATGTTTCAGTGAGCCTGTGAGGTCAGTGGTGAGGCTGTGGTTCCATAGTGAGGTGGGGTAGGATGTCAGTGATAATTGTGTGAAGTTTCATTGAGGCTGTGATTTCAGAGATGAGCCTGTGATGTCATAGTAAAGATGTGATGTAATAGTGAGGTTATAGCATCAGAGTAAGTGCTGTGATGTCACAGCTGAGCAATGATGTCAAAGGGGAATCTGAGATTTCATAGTGAGACTATAATGTCACAGTGAGACTATAACATCAAAGTCGATGCTGTGATGTCACAGTTGGGCAATGAGTTCAGAGGTGAACCGGTGATGTCATAGTGAGGCTGTCATGTTACAGTGAGGTTATAAACTCAGAGGTAAGACTGTGAAGTCACAGTGAAGCTGGGACAATGACATCTCAGTGAGGAAGTGATTTCAGTGGTTAGGCTGTGATATCAGAATGAGGCTGATAAGGGTATAATGTCACAATGAGGCTATGATGTCAGAGGTGAAGCTTTATGTCACAATGATACTTTGATGGCAAGTGTGGCTGTGATGTCACAATGAGGCTCTGATGTCACTGCGAAGATGCGATGTCACTGGGAAAGGTGTGATGTCACAGTGAGGTTGAATTAGTGACACTGTGGTATCACAGGGAGGCTGTCATGTTTCAGTGAGCCTGTGAGGTCAGTGGTGAGGCTGTGGTGCCACAGTGAGTCTAGGTAGGTTGTTAGTGATGAGGGTGTGATGTATTGAGGCTATGATTTCAGAGGTGAGCCTGTAATGTCATAATGATGCTGTGATGAAACAGTGAAGGTATAACATCAGAGCGGAGGCTGTGAAGTCACAGTTGGTCAATGATTTCAGAGGTGAACCAGTGATGTCATAGTCAGGCTGTCATATCACAGTGAGGCTATAATCTCAGAAGTGAGGCTGTGATGTCACAGTGAGACTGTGTTGTCACCAGTGGCAAGGTTGATGTTACTGTTAGGTTGTAATGTCACAGTGAGGATGTGAGAACACAATGTGGCTATGATGTTACAGTGAGGCTTGGACGTCACAGTGAGATTGTGATATCACTGAAGTGGTTTTGATGGCACAGTGAGGCAGTGATGTTAATAGTGGTGCTGATGTCACAATGAGGCTGTTATGTAACTGTGAGGTTGTGATGTCACTGAAGAAGTTGTGTTGTCACAGTGACATTGTCATGTCAGTAGTGACACTATGGTGTCACAGGGAGGTTTTCATGTTTCAGTGAGCCTGTAAGGTCAGTGTTGAGGCTACGGTGTTATAATTAAGCTAGGTAGGATGTAAGTGATTAGTATGTGAAGTCGCTTTGAGGCTATGATTTCAGAGGTGAGCCTGTGATGTCATAGTCAGGCTGTCATGTCTCAGTGAGGCTATAACCAGAGGTGAGGCTTTCTTGAGACAGTGAGGCTGTGTTGTCATTGCTGTGTGTGTGATTTCACAACGAGACTTTGATGTCACTGTGAAGTTTGTATGTCACTATGGACTGTCATGTCACCATGAAGTGATATCACACTGGAAGCTGTGATGTCACCGTGTGGCTGTGATGTCAGTGGCAAGCCTGATGTTATAATGAGTCTATGATGTAAGAGGTAAGTCTGTGGTATCAGTGGGCAGGCAGTAAGGTCACTGTGAGGCTGTTATGTTGCAGTGAGGCTCTGATGTCAGGGCTTGTTCTATGAGATATCAGTGAGGCAGTGACGTCAGTGTGGTGATACTTGGAATTCACAGTGAGGATAGTACATCAATGGTGAGACTGTGAAGTCATACTGAGGCTGTGATGTCAGACGAGAGGCTGTGATGACACTGTGAATTGGTGATGTTACCATGAGGCTGTGATATCACAGTGAGGTTGTAATATCAGTGGTGATAGACTATGATATCATGGTTCGGCTGAGATTTCAGTGGTTAGGCTGTGATGTCAGAAGTGAGGCTGATGTCAGTGATGAGGCTGAGATGTCACAGTGAGTCTAGAATGTTGCTGGTGAGTCTGTGATGCCAGAGCGAGGCTGTAGTGTCACTGATGAGGCTGTCATGTGATCATGAGCCTGAAATGTCAGTGATGAGGCTGTGGTGTCATAGCAACACTAGGCAGGATGCCCGTCATGTCATTGTTGCCATGATTTCAGAGGGTAGGTAGGTTGTTATGTCACAGTGAGGTTGTGATATCTGAGGTGAGGCAGTGATGTCAGAAATTAGCCTATAATGCCACAGTGAGGCTGTGATATCACTGTGAAGCTGTGATATCAGTGGTGATAGACTATGATATCACGGTTCGGCTGAGATTTCAGTGGTTAGGCTGTGATGTCAGAAGTGAGGCTGATGTCAGTGATGAGGCTGAGATGTCACAGTGAGTCTAGAATGTTGCTGGTGAGTCTGTGACATCACAGAGAAGTTGTGACATCACAGTGAGGCTGAGATGTCACTGTAGAAGATGTGATGTCAGTGGCAAGGCTGATTTCACGATGAGGTTATGATGTAACAGGTGAGTCTATGATATAAAAATGAGGCAGTGATGTAATATGTGAGGCTATAGGCTCACTGTTTATGATGTCAAAGACTGACACTGTTGATGCTCTCACAGAACTGTGAGCCTCTCTATTTGTGGTGAGGCTGTAGTTTCGTGGTAAGTCTAAGTAGGATGCCAGTGGTGAGGCTGTGATTTCAGAATATGGCTGTGATGTCTCAGTGAGTCTCTGATGTGACAGTGGAGCTGTGATGTCAGTGGTTAGGCTGTGATTTCAGAAGTGAGACTGATGTGAGAGACAAGGCTGAGATGTTGCATTGAGGATATGATATAACTGGTGAGGCTGTTATACCATAGTGTAGTAATGTGTCCCCATGAGGCTGAAGTGTCACAGGTGAAGCTGTAGTATCATGATGAGCCTCTCCTATCATTGGTGAGGCTTTGATGTCACAGTGAGTCTGTGCTAGCACAATGTGGTTGTGATGTCACAGTGAGGTTGTGATGTCAAAGTGAGGTTGTGATGTCAAAAGTGACTGTGCTTTCACAGGGAGATGATTTCATTGGTGAGATATACAGTCACTGTTGAGGCTTAAATATCACAGTGAGTTTATTGTGTCAAACCGAGCTGTGATGTCATGGTGAAGCTATGATGTTAGAAGTGAAGCTTTATGTCAGAATGATGCTTTGGTGGCAAGGTATGGCTGTGATGTCACAATGAGGCTGTTATGTCACCATAAGTTTGTGATGCCACTGGGAAAGTTGTGATGTGATAGTGATGTTGTGATATCAATAGCAACACTGTGGTATCACAGGGAGGCTGTCACGTTTCAGTGAGCTTGTGAGGTCAATGGTGAGGCTATGGTGCCACAGTGAGTCTAGGTAGGATGTCAGTGAGGAGGCTGTGATGTCGCATTGAGGCTATGATTTCAGAGTTATGCCTGTGATGTCATAATGAGGCTGTGATGAAACAGTGAGGCTATAAAATCAAAGTAGATTCTGTGATGTCACAGATGGGCAATGATTTCAGGGGTGAGCCTGTGATGTCATAGTGAAGCTGTCCTGTCACAGTGAGGCTAAAACCTCTGAGGTAAGGCTGTGATGTCACAGTGAGGCTCTGTTGCCATCAGTGATGGCATGATATCATACTGAGACTGTGATGTCAATGAAGCAAGAGTATGACCTCACAGTGAGGATATGATTTCTGGGGTTAGGCTATGATTTCATGAGGCAGATGTGAGTGATGAGGTTATGATGTCACAGGGAGGGTGGTATATCACTTATGAGCTTGTGAGGCCACCATGAGGCTTTGATGTCACCGTGTGGCTGTGGTGTCACTGTGAGCCTATGATGTCACAGGGAGTTGATGTCACAGAGAAGGCTGTAATGTCACTGTGAGGTTGTAATGTCACAATAAGACTGATGTCGTAGAGATTCTATGAGATGTCAGTGAGTCTGTGACATCAGGGGTGATGTTTGGATTTCACAGTGAGGTTAGAACGTCAGTGGTTAGTCTGTGAGGTCACACTGAGGCTGTGGTGTCAGAGAAGCGGCTGTGATATCACTATGAGGCTGTGATGTTTCCATGAGGATGTGATCAGTGGTGATTGACTATGACATCACAGTTTGAATGTGATTTTAGTGGTCCGGCTGTAATATCAGACGTGAGGCTGATGTCAGTGATGAGGCTGAGATATCACAGTGAAGCTGTGGAGTCGCTGGTGAGGCTTTGATGTGACAGGTGAGTCTGTGGTATAAGTAGGCAGGTTGTGATGTCACTGTGAAGCTGTGATGTTGCAGTGAGGCTCTGATGTCAGAGCTCATTCTGTGATGTCAGTGAAGTTGTGAGGTTTGGGGTGATGCTTGGATTTTACAGTGAGGTTAGGATGTCAGTGCTTTGTCTGTGCAGTCACATTGAGGCTGTGATGTCAAAGGAGAGGCTGTGATATCACTATGAGTCTGTGATGATACCGTGAGGTTGTATCACAGTGAGGCTGTGATATCAGTGGTGTTAGACTATGACATCACAGTCCAGCTATGATTTTAGTGGTTCAGATGTGATATCAGACGTGAGGCTGATGTCAGTTATGAGGCTGAAATATCACAGTGAGGCTGTGAGGTCTTTCTAAGAGATAGATGTCAGTGACAAGTATGATTTCACCATGAAGCTATGAGGTAACAGGTGAGTTTGTGATGTAACAGGTTAGATTGTGAGGTCACTGTGTGTCTGTGATATCTGTGGTAAAATTGATGTCACAATAAGGCAGTGTTGTAATGTGAGGCTGTGGGGTCACTGTTTATGATGTCAAAGGCTATGATGTAACTGATGAGGCTGTCATGTCACTGTGAGCCTGTGTTAACTATAGTGAGTTGTGATGACCTAGTAAGACTAGGTAGGATACCATTGGTAAGGCTCTGATGTTGCAGTGTGGCTGTGATGTCACCATGAAGCAGTGATGTCACAGTGAGGCTCTGATGTCACAGAGCAGCTTTGAGGTCAGTGGTTAGGCCATGATTTCAGAAGTGATACAGATGTGAGACGTTAAGATGTGGCATTGATGATGTTATATAAGTGGTGAGGCTGCGATGCCACACTGAGGTTATGATTTCACCATGAGGCTGTGGTGTCAGTGGTGAGGCTTTAATATCACAGTGAGCCTGTTCTATCAGTGGTGAGATTGTGATGTCACAATGAGACTTTGTTTTACCAGTGATGCTGTGATATCAGAGTGCGCTGAAATGTCTGTGGACCAAAACAATGGCATCACAGTAGGATGTGATTGCAGTGATTAGGCTGTGATATCATAAAGAGGCTGGTGTGACTGATAAGGGTATTATGTCACAGTGAGGCAGGCATGTCACTGTGAGGTTTTGATGTCAGTGGCAACACTGATGGCACAATGAGGATGTGATGTAACAGGTGAGCCTGTGTTGTCATTGGGCAGGATATGAGATCACTGTGAGGCTGTAATGTCGCAGTGAGGCTCTGATGTCAGGGTGTGAGATGTCAGTGAGGCTGTGACATCAGGGGTGATGCTTCGATTTCACTGTGAGGTTAGGATGTGAGTCTGTGCTGTCACATTGAGTCTTTGATTTTAGAGGAAAGGTTGTGATGTCACTGTAAGACAGTGTTTTAAACATGAGCTTGTGATATCACAGTGAGGCTGTGATATGAGTGATGATAGACTGAGACATCACAGTTTGGCTGAGATTACATTTGTTAAGCTGTGATGTCAGAAGTGAGGCTGATGTCAGTGATGAGGCTGAGATGTCACAGTGAGGCTGGGATGTAACTAGTAGGGCTATGATGTCTGAGTGAGGCTGTGAGGTCAGTGCAGCTGTGAGGTCAGTAATTGGGCTGTGATTTCAGAAGTGAGGCTGATGTGAGAGATGACACAAAGATGTCACATTGATGATGTGATATAACTGATGAGGCTGTGATGCCACAGTGAGGTTATGTCAATATGAAGCTCTGGTGTCATTGTTGAGGCTGCAATATCACAATGTGGCTGTCATATCACTGGTGAGGATATGACGTCACAGTGACGTTGTGATATCAGTAGTTAACTGTACTTAAACAGGAAAATTATGTCATTGGTGAGGCTGTATTTTCACTGGTGAAGCTCTAATGTCACAGTGAGTTTATTGTGTCAAACTTAGGCTATGATGTCACAGTGAAGCTATGATGCCATAGGTGAAGCTTTATGTCACAGTGATGCTTTGATGGCACAGTATGGCTATGATGTTCCAATGAGGCTGTGATGTCACTGTGAGGTTGTGGTGTCCCTGGGGAAGTTGAGATGTTTCAGTAAGGTTGTGATGTCCATAGCGAAACTGTGGTGTCACAGGGAGGCTGTCATGTTTCAGTAGCCTGTGAGGTCAGTGGTAAGACTGTGGTGTCACAGTGAGTCTAGTTAGGATGTCAGTGATGAGTGTGATGTCACATTGAGGCTCTAATTTCAGAGGTGAGCCTATGATGACATAATGAGTTTGTGATGAAACAGTGAGGCTATAATGTCAGAGTCGATCCTGTGATGTCATAGTGGGGGCAATTATTTCAGAGGTGAGCTTACAGTTTCATAATGAGGCTGTGATGTCACAGTAAGGTATAACCTCAGAGTTGAGGCTGTAATGTCACAGTGAGGCTTTGATGCCAGAGTGAGGCTTTGATGTCATCATGCTGCTGTGTTATCACTGTGAGCTCTTGATGTCACAGGGAGTAGGTGATGTCACTTTGGAGACTCTGAGGTCACAGTGAAATTGTGATGTCAGTGGTGATGCTCTGATGTCACATTGAGGCTGTGATGTTACAGTGAAGCCATGTCAGAGGTGTGTATGTGATGTCACCATGAGGCAATTATGTCAGTGATAAGGCTGATGTCACAGTGAGTTTGCGATGTCAGAGTGAGGGTGTGCTGTCACTGTCAGGTTATAATGTCACAGTTAGGCTGTGAAGACACAGCGTTTCTATGATATCATAGTGAGTCTCTGATGGCACAATGATGTTGCTATGTCACCGGAAATGTTTTATTGGCACAGTGAGTCTGTGATGTTAGTGGTGAAGTAGTGATGTCTCAATAAGGCTGGAATGTCAGTGGCGAGAAAGATGTCATAGGGAGTCTAAGATGTCACTAGTGATGCTATGATATTAGTGGGGAACCTACTACATGTCAGTGACACTGGTGAGGCTATGATGGAAAATGCATTGTCACTGGTGTATCAGTGATGTCAGAGAAACTGTGATATCAGGGGTAATGGACTATAACATCACAGTTCGGCTGAGATTTCACTGGTTAGGCTATGATGTCAGAGTTGAGACTAATGTTAGTGATGAGGCTGAGAAGTCACAGTGAATCTGGGTGTCAAGGTTGATGCGGTCATGTGACCGTGAGCCTGAGATATCAATGATGAGGCTGTGGTGTCATAGCGAGATTAGGCAGGATGCCCGATGCGTTGCTGATGCTATGATTTCAGAGGTTATCCTGTTATGTCACAGTGGGGCTATGATATCAGAGGTGAGGCTGTGATGTCATAGTGAGGCTGTCATGTCACACTGAGGCTATAACCTTAGAGGTGAGGCTGTCATGTCACAGTGAGGCTGTGTTTTCACCAGTGATGCCATGATATCACAGTGAGGCTGTTATGTCAATGGAGCTGGCCTATCACATCACAGTGAGGATGTGATTTCAGTGGTTAGGCTGTGATATCAGAATGAGGCTGAAGTGAGTGATGAGGGTATGATGTCAGATGAGGATGCCATGTCACAGGTGAGGCTGTGATGTCACTGTGAGACTTTGATGTCACCAAGTGAGGTGGTGTCACTGTAAGCCCATGATGGCACAGTGACTTGGTGATGTCATGGTGGAGACTGTGAGGTCACAGTGAGGCTATGAATTCAGTGGCAAGACTGATGTCACAGTGAGGCTATGATGTCAGTGGAGATACTGTGATGTCACATTGAGGCTGTGATTTCACAATGAGGCTATGTAGTAGTATGTACATGATGTCACTATGAGGCTATTATGTCAGTGGCAAAACTGATGACACAGTGGAGTTTGTGATGTCACAGTGAGGCTGTGGTGTCACTTTCAGGTTGTAATGTCACAGTGAGGCTATGAGGACACAGTGTGGGTATGATGTCACAGTGAGGCTCTGCTGAAACATTAATGTTGTGTTATCACTGGAGAAGATTGGATGGCACAGTGAGGCTGTGATGTTAGTGGTGAGGCTGATATCACAATGAGGCTGTGATGTCACTGGTGAAGGTATGATGTCCCAATAAGAATGAAATGTCAGTGATGAGAAAGATGTCATAATGCATCTGTGATGTAACTGGTGACGCTATAATGTCAGTCGTGAACCTATTTCGACAGTGACACTGGTGAGGCTGTGATGTCAAAGGCTGTGTTGTCACTGGTGCGGCAGTCATGTCAGTATTCTGACTAATGTCAGTGGCGACGCTGAGGTAACAGGTGAGGCTGTGCTGTCACTGGTGAGGTCGTGATGTCACTGTGAGGCTGTGATGTCACTGTGAAGATTTTATGTCAGTGTGGGCTTTCATGTCACTGTGACGAGATATCACTCTGCAAGTTGTGAAGTCACAGTGAGGCTGTGATTACAGTGGCAAGACTGATGTCACAATGAGGCTATGATGTAACAGGTGAAGTTGTGGTGTCGGTGGGCAAGCTTTGAGGTCACTGTGAGGCTGTGATGTTGCAGTGACTCTCTGATGTCAGGACTGAATCTTGTATATGTCAGAGAGGCTGTGACATCAGTGGAGATGCTGTGATTTCACAGTGAGGCTGTGATTTCACTGTCAGGATGTAATGTCACAGTAAGGCTCTGAGGACAAAGTTTGGCTCTGATGCCACTTTGAGCTTATGATGTTCATAGTGCAGCTGGGAGGTCAGTAGTTAGGCTGTGATTTCAGAGGTGAGACTGACATGAGAGGTGAGGCTGAGAATTTGCATTAACGATGTGATATAACTGGTGAGGCTGTGATGCCACAGTGAACTTATGATGTCACCATGAGGCTGTGGTGTCACTGTTGAGGTTGTAATATCACGGTGATCCTGTAAAATCAGAGGTGAGGCTGTGATGTCACAGTGAATCTGTGATGGCACTGTTGTGGCAGTGATGTTAGTGTTCTGACTAATGTCAGTGACGTCCCTGATGTCACAGGTGAAGCTTTGTTGTAACTGGTGAGGCTGTGATGTCACAGTGAGGCTGTGATGTCAGTGGTAAGACTGATGCCACATTGAGTCTGTGATTTAACAGGTGAGCCTGTGGTCTCAGTGGGCATGCTGTGAGGTCACTGTGAGGTTGTGATGTTGCAGTGAGGCTCTGGTGTCACAGTGATGCTGTGAGAGCACAGTAAGTCACTGAAGACACAGTGATGTTGAGAAGTCACTTGAGAGGTTTGTATGGTACAGTGAGGCTGTGATATTAGTGGTGAGGCTGATGTCACAATGAGGATTTGATGTCATTCATGCAGGTGTGATATCACAATAAGGCTGGAATACCAGTGGTGAGAAAGATGTCATGGTGTGTCTATGATGTCCCTGGTGAGGCTATGATGTCAGTGGTGAACCTATTATGTGATAATCAATGGGATGTGATGTTAAAGACTGTGTTGTCTCTGGTGTGGGAATGATGTCAGTGTTCTGACTAATGTCAGTGGTGATGCTGATGTGACAGGTAAGGCTGTCACTGGTGAAGCTGTGAGTTCAGTGTTTAAGCTGTGATTTCCGAAGTGAGACTGATGTGAGAGATGAGACTGAGATGTCCCATTGATAATGTAATATAACTGGTGAGGCAGTGATGTCACAGTGAGGCTGTGATGCCATAGTGAGTGTATGATGTCACCATGACACTGTGGTGTAACTGGTCAGGCTGTAGTATCACGATGAGTCTGCCCTATCAGTGGTGAGGCAGTGATGTCACATTGAGGCTGCAATGTCAGTGGCAAAACAGATATCACAGTGAGACCATGATGTAACAGGTGAACCTGTGGTGTCAGTGGGTACGCTGTGAGCTCACTGTGAAGATGTGATGTCGCAGTGAGTCTCTGATGTCAGGGCTGATTCTATGAGATGTCAGTGAGGCTGTGATATAAAGGGTGATGCTTGGATTTCACAATGAAGTTAGTATGTTAGTGGTAAGGTTGTACAGTAACACTGAGGCTGTAATGAAAGAGGAGAGGATGTCAAGTCACTGTGACCCTGTAACATCAGTGTTGAGGCTATGTTGTCACTATAAGGCCATGCTAGTACAGTGTGCTGTGACATCACAGTGAGATTATGATGTAAATAGCGACACAGCACTGTCACAGGAAGGCTGTCATAGTTCAGTGAGCCTGTGAGGTCAGCGGTGAGGCTGTGGTGTCATAGTAAGGCTGTGATGAAACAATGAGGGTATAACGTCAGAGTCGATGCTGTGATGTCACCATTGGGCAATTATTTCAAAGTTAAGACTGTGATGTCATAGTAAAGCTGTCATGTCACTGTGAGGCTGTGATGTCAGAGGGAAGGCTGTGTGTCACAGTGAGGCTGTGATGTCAGAAACGAGGCTATAAATGCCACAGTGAGGCTGTGATATCAGCATGAACCTATAATGTCATTGTGAGGCTGTGACATGCAGAGAGGTTGTGATATCACAGTGAGGCTATGAGGTCACTGTGGAAGATGTGATGTCAGTGACGATGCTAATTTTACCATGAGGGTATGATGTAATAACTTAGACTGTGAAGTCACAGTGAGGTTGTGAGGTCACCGTAAGGCTGTGATATCTGTGGGAAGATTGATGTCACAATCAGGCATTGATGTTACATGTGATGCTGTGATGTCACTGTTTATGATGTCAAAGGCTTTCACTGCTGAGGCTGTCACATCACTGTGAGCCTGTACTATCTGTGGTGAATGTGTGTTGTCATGGTAAGGCTAAGTAGGATACCAGTGGTGATGCTGTGATATCACAATGTGGCTGTGATGTCACCATGAGGCTAGGATGTCACAGTGCGGCTGTAATGTCACAGTGTAGCTGTGAACTCAGCAGTCAGGCTGTGATTTTGGAAGTGAGACTGATGTGAGAGATGAATCTGAGATTTCGCCTTGATGATGTGATATAACTGGTGAGGCTGTGATGTCACAGGGAAGTTATGATTCTCCCATGAAGCTGTGTTGTCAATGGTGAGGATGTAATATCATGGTATGCCTGTCCCAGCAATGGTGGGGCTCTAATGTTACAGTGAGCCTGTGTTGGCAAAGTGTGACTGTGATGTCACGGTGAGGTTGTGATGTCAGTAGTGACTGCTTTCACAGGGAACATATATCATTGGTGAGCCTGTATTGTCACTGGTGAGACTTTAATGTCACAGTTAGATTATTGTGTCAAACTGAGGCTATGGTGTTTTAGTTATACTCAGTGTCAGAGATGAAGTTTTATGTCACAGTGATGCTTTTATGGCACAGTATGGCGTGGTGTCACAATGAGGTTGTGCTGTCACTGTGAAGTGATGTCATGATGAAATCTGTGGTGTCACAGTGAGGTTGTGTTGCCAATAGCAACACTGAAGTGTCACAGGGAAGCTTTTATGATTCAGTGAGCCTGTCAGTTGTGAGGCTGTGGTGTCATAGTGAGACTAGATAGGATGGCATTGATGAGGGTGTGATGCCACATTGAGGCAATGGTTTCAGAGGTAAGCCTGCGATGTCATAATGAGGCTGTGATGAAACAGTGAAGCTACAACATCAGAGTCGATGTTATATTCTCACATTTGGGCAATGATTTCAGAGGTGAGTCTGTGATGTCATAGTGTGGCTCTTATGTCACAGTGAGGCTATAACCTCCGAGGTGATACTCTGATGTCACAGTGAGGCTGTGTTGTCACCAGTGATGCCATGACATCACAGTGAGGCTCTGATGTCATTGGACCAAGACTATGACATCACAGTCTGGATGTGATTTCAGGAATTAGGCTGTGATATCAGAATAAGGTTGGTGTGAGTGATGAGGTTATGATGTTACAGTGAGACTGCCATGGCACTGGTGAGTCTGCGAAGCCAATGTTTGCCTTTGATATCACCGTGTGACCATGGTGACATCATGATCCTGTGATGTCACAGGGAGCTGGTGATGTCTCGGTAGATGCTGTGAGGTCACAATGAGACTATGATGTCACTGGCAAGGCTGATGTTACAGTAGTAATACTGTGATGTCACATTGAGGCTGTGATGTCACAGTGTGGCTAGGTCAGTTGTATGTGATGTCATCTCTGCCTCATCTCTCACATCAGTTTCACTTCTGAAATCACAGCCTAACCATTAACCTCACAGCTGCATTGTGACATCATAGCCTCACCTCTGGTATCCTACCTAGTTTTACTAGGACACTACAGCCTTAGCACAGACAGCGCAGCCTCACATTGATGTGACAGTATCAGCAGTGCCATCATAGCCTTTGATATCATAAACACTGACACCATAGCCCATGATTTCATAGGGAGATGGTTATATCACTGTGAAAACTGTGACGTCAGAGTGAGACTGTGATGTCAGTGGAAAGGCTAATGTCACAGTGAGGCTATGATATCAGTGGTGATGCTGTGATGTCACATTAAGTCTGTGATGTCACAGTGAGGCTATATCAGAGATGTGTATGTGATGTCACCATTAGGCTATTATGTCATTTGCAAGACTGATGTACAGTTTGTTCTTGATGGCATACTGAGGCTGTGATGGCACTGTCAGGTTGTAATGTCACAGTGAGGTTGTGAGGACACATTGTGGCTGTGATTTCATCGTGAGGCTCTGATTACACATAGATGTGTTATCACTGGAGATGTTTGGATGGCACAATGAGGCTGTGATGTTGGTGATGAGGCTGATGTCACAATGAGGCTATGATGTCAATGGTGTAGGTGTGATGTCACAATAAGGCTGGAATGTCAGTGGTGAAAAAGATGTCATAGTGAGTCTATGATGTCACTGGTGAGGCTATGATATCAGTGATGATGCTGTGATGTAACATTGTAGCTGTGATGTCACAATGAGTCTATGTCACAACTGTGTATGTGATGTCACCAATGAGGCTCTTATGTCAGTGGCTAGGCTCATGATGTCACTGGTGGGGCTATGATGTTAGTGGTGAACCTATTATGTGACAGTGACACTGGTGAGGCTGTGATGCCAAAAGCTGTGTTGTCACTGGTGTGGCAGTGATGTCAGTATTCTGATTAAAGTCAGTGTCAATGCTGATGTCGCAGGTGTGGCTATTCTGTCATTGGTGAGACTGTGATGTCACTGTTATGCTATGGAGTCACTGTGGGGGTTGCAGGTCACTGTGGGCTGTCATGTGTCCATCAGGTGATATCACTCTGGAAGTGAGTGCTGCAATGTTAGTGGCAAGAGTGATGTCACAATGAGGCTATGATGTAACAGTTGAGCCTGTTGTGTCAGTGTGCAGTTTGAGAGGTCACAGTGAGGCTGTGATGTCAGGGCTGATTCTATGACATGTTAGCGAGGCTGTGATGTCAGGAGTGATGCTTTGATTTCACAGTAATGTTAGGATGTCAATGGGGAGCATGTCACCCTGAGGCTGTGATATCAGAAAATAGGCTGTGATGTAACTGTGTGGTGGTGATGTTACCGTGAAGTTGTGATATCACAGTGAAGCTCTGATACCAGTGCTGATAGACTATGACATCACAGTTTGGCTAAGATTTCAGTGGTTAGTCTGTGATGTCAGAAGTGAGGTTGATGTCAGTAATGAGGCTGAGATGTCACCGTGGGGCTGGAATATTACTGGTGAGGCTGTGATGCCACAGCGAGGGGGGCATCACTGTTGTGGCTCTCATTTAACTGTGAGCCTGAGATGTCCGTGATGGGGCTTCACTATCATTTCCATGCTAGGCAGGATATCCGTGGTGTCCCTGATGCTATGATTTCATTGGTTAGCCTCTAATGTCACAGTAATTCTGTGATATCAGAGGTGAGGCTGTGATATCATAGTGAGGTTGTGATGTCAGAAATGAGGCAATAATGCCACAGTGAGGCTGTGATAGCACAGTGAAGCTGTAATGTCACTATGAGGCTGTGACATCACAGAGAATTCCTGATGTCACAGTGAGGCTGTGAAGTCACTGTGGAATATGTGATGTCAGAGACAAGCATAATTTCATCATGAGGCTATGATGTAACAGGTTAGTCTGTGTTATAACTGGTTAAACTGTGAGGCTATGAGATCACTGTTAAGCTGTGATATCTGTGGGAAGATTGATGTTGACAGGCCGTGATTCTCTGCCTCTACGAGTAAAGTTAGCTTTTCTTTCATTTCTATTGGAATTTTTCTGCTTGTGCAGGTCAAATAAGAACTTTGTAGGCTTCTTATCTATTTTACTTTTGGGGATACCATGGTTGATTAGCCAATGCTAATCTCACGTGAGTGAAACCTTCATAAGTACTGTTCTGTCTGCGCTGTACATTTTGGTTAGTAAACTTTGTCATTGGCGATTCAATGCTGCCACTTGGCCCCTACTACTCCTAGATCCACCTAAGCCCATTGAATTTAAGTCTTCGAACTGGGTGGCTGTATCTCCCATTGTTAGTTCTGGCACAAGGGGAAGAGAAATGGTAGGAGCCTTCATATTTGGTGGTGCCCCTCTCACCAATTTATTAAGTACATTTCTAGTAAAAGGCATGTCATCTGGATTCTTCCATTGAGAAATGGATTTTAAAGAATGTATCCAGTCAAGTATACCAATTTCCCTGAGCCTCTTAATCCCATCGTCAATATTAAACCAAGGAATATCTGGAATCTCCAGTTCCTTTTCAGAGGACCAAACATTAATTAGTACTTCAGCTACTCACTCAAGTAAACTCTTGGTACCATTTAAAATTTTTTTTTATTATTTATTCAATTGTATGTCTATGTGTGTGTGTGTGTGTGTGTGTGTGTGTGCGCGCATAGAACCATGGACGAATTAGGGAACCAACATGGATGCTTCCACCTCCTCTTTATTTACTCTGCCCCGGGATTCACAGGCTCTGCTCTACCAGGACCAGAAATGCAGGCCGTCCCTGCTTCCGCTCGGCATCTATACGTGGGGTCTAGGATACAGAAGCCAGGAACTTCTGCCTGCAAGGCGGTGGCTCAACCCCTGAGCCACCTCTCCAGCCCCTCTTGGTACCATTTTTTAATAATATTTTTTATTATTATTTCCGCTCATACAAACTTAACAGGTACACCGGTTCCCTCCCACTCTTCTCCTCCCTCTGACCCCCCTGTTCCCCCTGCCTTCACCCCTCCCTCCTGATCCCCCCTCCTGTCTCCAATCCCTAGAGAATCCTTAAATGTGCATGCCAGACTCTTCTCTGGACTCTTATCTCCGATGATGTACAAGGACCCAGTGGCATTTCCCGGAACCTTTTCATGTGTTCCCCTTAAGCATAGGAACGCTACTGTGGCTGTCAATCCCTTGCCTCCAAGGATCTTGGTGCCTTTAGCAAATGCTAGACTTTGTGAGGTCAATAGTGTGTTGCACATTGCGCAGGGCATGCAAAGTCCAATTATGATTGCTTCGGCCCTAACTCGTGTGGAGTATCTTGCATATCATTGCTACTCCCATCCTTGTGCTCTTACAATCTTACCGCCCCCTCTTCTGCAAATTTCCCTGAGCTTCAGGATGGGGAGAGATTAGGCTGGCCTATTTCTAGGTGGTTGATATAGAGTCTCTGAAGTTCTGGATTATGGTTTGTTGATTTTCTTTTGCAGTTTTGCTGCTCCTGCAATCCCCTTCACTCCATCTTGATGGGTATTGGATGTCATCTCTTGCAGTCCTTGACGGAGGCCTATTTTCTCTGCTGTATCATGGTCCCCTCTCTTCTTGTTTCTGATGTGGCCCTCCTACCCCATCCCTCCTGTTCATAATCCTTGCAATTACTGTAGGTATCACAGAGATTTATCTTTGAGTGTCTCCAGGTGGTCTGGGTGGGCTTGGTACTAGGAGCCACCTATTAGGGAGGACATACGGTGCTTAATTTTCTAGGTGTGGGATACTTCACTTAATATAATTGTTTTTAATATAATTGTTTTTAATAACATCCATTTCCTGGATGTTATTTCCTGGCAAATTCCAGTAATTCATTATTTTTGATGGCTGAGTAGTACTCCATTATATAGATATACGACATTTTCCTTATCCACTCGTCATCTGTTGGACATTTGGGTTAATTCCTCAACTTTGGTATTGTAAACATTGCTGCTATGAACATGGTCGTGTTTGTGCTATTGAGGTGAATTTTTGCTATATGGGGGGTTATTCCCAAAAGTGGGATAGCAGGGTCATATGGCATTTCAATCTTTAATTTCTTCAAGAATCTCCAGATGGCTCGCCAGAATGGCTGTATGAGCCTGCATTCCCACCAGCAATGTAGGAGAGTTCCCCTCTCTCCACATCCTCTCCAACATTTGTTGTTGTTTGTATTGTGGGATTTTTGACATTCTGAGCAGGGTGAGGTGATATGTCAGGGAAGTTTTATTTGCATTTCCGTGATGGCTAAGGAAGTGGAGCATTTTTTAAGATACTTGTTAGACATTTTAATTTCATCCCTGGCAAAATTTCTTTTAAATTCCAGGGTCCATTTTTTAATTGGGCCATTGTTTTCCTTGATGTTTAGTTTTCTCAGTTCTTTGTGCACTCTGGACAGTAGGGCTCTATCAAATATGTGGTTAGTGAAGATTTTCTCCCATTCTGTGGGTTGCCTTTGAGCTTGAGTTACAATCCCTTTATCTGAACAGAAGCTCTTTAATTTCACAAGGTCCCAACTGTTGAGAGTTGGTAGCAGTGACTGTGCCATTGGATGTCTTTTTAGGAAATGTTGGCCTAGCCCAATCAGCTCGAGGGAGTTCCCTACTGTTTCAACTAAGGTTTTTATAGTCTCTGGGCTTATATGAAGGTCCTTGATTCATTTGAAATTAAGTCTTGTACATGGTGACAAGTACAGGTCCAGCTTTAATCTTCTGCATGTGGAGATCCAGTTTTGCCAGCACCATTTGTTGAAGATACTGTTCTTTTTCCATTGAATATTTTGGGCCCCTTTGTCAAAGACTAAATGGCTGTAATTTTGTGAGCTTATATCTGGGTCTTCAACCCTTATCCATTGATCTGTGTGTCTATTTTGGAGCCAGTACCAGGTTGGTTTTATAACTATGGATTTGTATTATAGACTAAGGTTTGGTATGGTGATACCTCCAGCAGTGTTTTTGTTACTCAGGGTTGTCTTTGCTATCATGGGTCTTTTGTGCCTCCACATGAATTTTGAGATTGTTTGGTCAACTTATTTAAAAATTGCTTTGGGATTTTGATTGGTATAGCATTGAATTTGGATAGTGTCTTTGGTAGTCATTTCTACGATGTTGATTCTGCCAATCCAGGAACATTGGAGGTCTTTCCACATTCTGATGTCTTCTGTAATTTCTCTCTTTAGGGTTTTAAAGTTTTTATTTTAAAGGTCTTTTATCTCCTTGGTTAGGTTTATACCAAGGTATTTCATTTATTTAGGGGATATAGTAATTGGGATTGAGTCTCTCAGGACTTTTTCATTTCTTTCATTCTGGGCATATATGAAGAATACTGATTTTTATACATTTATTTTGTATCCTGCCACACTCCTGAACTTCTCAATTAGTTCCAGGAGCTCCCTGGTGAAGTTTTTGGGATCCCTCAGGTATAAGATCATGTCATCTGCAAATAGGGATAGCTTGACTTCTTCCTTGCCGATTTGAATCCCTCTTATGTCCCTTTCTTGGCTTATGGCTTCAGCAAAGACTTCAATTACAATATTGAATAGAAGTGGTGAGAGTGGACAGCCTTCTCTAGTTCCTGATCGATATGGGAAAGCTTCCAGTTTTTCCCCATGGAGTATAATCCTTGCTATGGGCTTTTTGTATACAGCTTTTATTATATTGATAAAGGTTCCTTCTATTCCTACTATCTCTAGCATTTTGATAATAAAAGGCTGTTGGATCTTGTCAAAGGCTTCTTCTGCATCTATCGAGAGTATCATGTGGTCTTGGACTTTAGACTGGTTTACATGATGAATTACATTTATTGATTTGCGTATGTTGAACCAACCTTGTGTGCCAGGAATGAAGCCTACTTGGTCCCCGTGAATGATCTTTTTGATATATTTTTGAATCTGATTTGCTAAGACTTTTTAAAGCATCCGTGCATCTGTGTTCATCAGACAGATAGGCCTATAGTTTTCTTTTTTAAGTGAATCTTTATTAGGTTTTGGGATTAAAACGAAATTAGCTTTATAGAAGGAAATTGGTAGTGTTCCTTTCTTTGCTATTTGATGGAACAGTTTAAGGAGTATTGGTGATATTAACTCTTTAAATGTCTGGTAGAACTCTGTGCTGAATCCATCTGGTCCAAGACATTTTTTGGTGGGAAGTTTCAAGATTACTTCCTCAATTTCCTCATATGCTATAGGACTATTTAAATAATTCACAACTCCTGATTCAGATTAGGTAAGTTGTGTTTACTTAGGAATTCATCCATCTCTTTTGTGTTTTCAAACTTCACGGAGTATAAATTTTTGAAATATGATGTTATAATTCTCTGGATTTCTTGGGTATCAGTAGTGATAACTCCATGTTCATTTCTACTTTTGTTGATTTGGGTTTTCTCTCTCTTGCTTTTGGTTAATTTAGCTAGGGTTTTATCAATCCTATTGATTTGTTCAAAGAACCAGCTTTTTGACTGGTTGATTTTCTCTATCGTTTTCTTAATCTTGATTTCAGATATTTTCCCCCTTATTTTGCTATTCTCCTCTCTTCTACTACTTTTGGGATCAGATTGTTTTAGTTTCTCTAAAGCGTTAAGCTGCATTTTGAATACATTTTTTATTATTTCCGCTCATACAAACTTAATATGTAGACCAGTTCCTTCCCTCCCTCCTCCTCCCCCCAGAACTCTCCCCTCCCTCCCCATCCTCCAGTGCCCCCCCCCCAATTCCCAGAGCGTCCTTTATTGTGTATGCCTAACTCTCCTTTGGGTCCTCCTCTCCGATGACGTAGAAGGACCCAGTGGCATTTCCATGAACCCTTTCTCGTGTTCCCCTTAAGCATAGGAACACTACTGTGGCTGTCAATCCCTTGCCTCCAAGGATCTTGGTGCCTTTACCTGATGAAAGACTTTGTGAGGTCAATAGTGTGTTGGACATTGCGCAGGGCATGCAAAGTCCAATTATGATTGCATCAGCCCTAACTAGTGTGGAGTACCTTGCAAATCTTTGCTCCTCCCATCCTTGTGCTCTTACAATCTTACCGCCCCCTCTTCCGCAAATGTCCCTTAGCTTCAGGATGGGGAAAGATTAGGCTAACCTAGTTCTATGTGGTTGATATAGAGTCTCTGAAGTTCTGGATTGTGGTTTGTTGATTTTCTTTTGCAGTTTTGCTGCATCTGCAATGCCCTTCACTCCATCCTGATGGGCACTGTATGTCATCCCCTGGTCAGAGACAAAAAGCTGTTAAACTGCAGTCTTGTTATAATAGCACATTCAAGGGTAGATGTAATAAAAGTAGGAAACCTCAGTGAGGGAGGGGTCAATCACCCATTTGCAAAATTGTTACTTTTTATCTGAAAGACTATGTGCCCTCCCCTTCTGGTGAGATCATACACCCTCAGTTATACATGATCAGGAACTTACGTCTGTGAACTTAACCAAGTGTCACATTACTTAATTGCATTCCTGGATGGAGGCCTATTTTCTCTGCTGTAACATGGTCCCCTCCCTCCTTGTGTCTGGTGTGACCCTCCAACCCCATCCTTCCTGTTCATAATCCTTGCAATTACTGTATTACATAGTTTTACCTTTGAGTGTCTCAATGTGGGCTGGATGAGTTTGGTACTAGGAGCCACCTATTAGTGAGTGCATACGGCACTTAATTTTCTGGGTTTGGGATACTTCACTTAATAAAATTGTTTCTAATGACATCCATTTCCCAGCATATTCCAGTAATTCATCATTCTTGATGGCTGAGTAGTGCTCCATTGTATAGATGTACCACAGTTTCCTTATCCACTGGTCAACTGTTGGACATTTGGGTTGATTCCATGACTTTGCTATTGTAAACAGTGCTGCTATGAACATGGTCGAGCTTGTGCTATTGAGGTGAACCTCTGCTGCATGGGGGGTTATTCCCAAAGTGGGATAACAGGGTCATATGGCATTTCAATCTTTAATTTCTTTAGGAATCTCCAGATAGCTGACCAGAGTGGCGGTATGAGCCTGCATTCCCAACAGCAATGTAGGAGAGTTCCCCTCTCTCCACATCCTCTCCAGCATTTGTTGTTGTTTGTATTGTGGATTTTTGCCATCCTGACCAAGGTGAGATGATATCTCAGGGAAGTTTTGATTTGCATTTCCCTGATGGCTAAGGAAGTGGAGCATTTTTTAAGATACTTGTTAGACATTTTAATTTCATCCCTGGTAAAGTTTCTTTGAAGTTCCAGGGCCCATTTTTTAATTGGGCCATTGTTTTCCTTGGAGTTGAGTTTTCTAAGTTTTTTGTGCACTCTGGACAGTAGGGCTCTACCAAATATGTGGTTAGTGAAGATTTTCTCCCATTCTGTGGGTTGCCTTTGAGCTTGTGTTACAATCTCTTTATCTGAACAGAAGCTCTTTAATTTAACAAGATCCCAACTGTTGAGAATTGGTAGCAGTGACTGTGCCATTGGATGTCTGTTTAGGAAATATTGGCCTAGCCCAATCAGCTCGAGGGCGTTCCCTATCCTTTCAACTATGGCTTTTATAATCTCTGGCCTTATATGAAGGTCCTTGATCCATTTGGAATTAAGTCTTGTACATGGTGACAAGTACGGGTCCAGCTTTAATCTTCTGCATGTGGAGATCCAGTTTTGCCAGCACCATTTGTTGAAGATGCTGTTCTTTTTACATTGGATTCTTTGTGCCTTTTTTTGTCAAAGATCAAATGGCTGTATTTTTGTGGGTTCATATCTGGGTCTTCAACCCTTATCCATTGATCCGTGTCTCTATTTTGGAGCCAGTACCAGGCTGGTTTTATAACTATGGATTTGTAGTATAGACTTAGGTTTGGTATGGTTATACCTCCAGCAGTGTTTTTGTTACTCAGGATTGTCTTTGCTATCCTGGGTCTTTTGTGCCTCCATATGAATTTTGAGATTGTTTGGTCAACTTATTTAAAGAATTGCTTTGGGATTTTAATTGGTATAGCATTGACTTTGTATGTTGCCTTTGGTAGGATGGTCATTTTTACAATGTTGATTCTGCCAGTCCAGGAACATGGGAGGTCTTTCCATCTTCTGATGTCTTCTGCAATTTTTTTTCTTTAAGGTTTTAAAATTTTAATTGTAAAGGTGTTTTACCTCCTTGGTTAGGTTTATACAAGGTATTTCATTTTTTAAGGGCTATAGTAAATAGAATTGTTTCTCTCACGGCTTTTTCACTTCTTTCATTCTGGGCATATAGGAAGGCCTCTGATTTTTGCACATTTATTTTGTATCCTGCCACCCTGCTGAACTTTTCAGTTAGTTCCAGGAGCTTCCTGGTGGACTTTTTGGGATCCCTGAGGTATAAGATCATGTCATCTCCAAATAGGGATAGCTTGACTTCTTCCTTGCTGATTTGAATCCCTCTTATGTCCCTTTCTCGTGTTATGGATTCAGCTAAGACTTCAAGTACAATATTGAATAGAAGTGATGAGAGAGGACAGCCTTGTCTAGTTCCTGATCGAAGTGGGAATCCTTCCAATTGTTCCCCATTGAGCATAATCCTTGCTGTGGGCTTGTTGTGTACAACTTTTATTATATTGATAAAGGTTCCTTCCATTCCTACTATGTCTAGCATTTTGATCATAAAAGGCTGTTGGATCTTGTCAAAGGCTTCTTCTGCATCTCTTGAGAGTATCATGTGGTCTTGGACTTTTGACTGGTTTACATGATGAATTACATTTATTGATTTGCGTATGTTGAACCAACTTTGTGTGCCGGGGATGAAGCCTACTTGGTCCCTGTGAATGATCTTTTTGATATGTTTTTGAATCCGATTTGCTAAGACTTTGTTGAGAATCTTTGCGTCTGTGTTCATCAGAGAGATCAGCCTATAATTTTCTTTTTTAAGTGAATCTTTATTAGGTTTTGGGATTAAGACGATATTAGCTTCATAGAAGGAATTTGGTAGTTTTCCATCCTTTGCTATTTGATGGAACAGTTTAAGGAGTCTGGTAGAATTTTGTGCTGAATCCATCTGGTCCAGGACATTTTTTGGTGGGAAGATTCGAGATTACTTTTTCAAAGTCCTTATATGTTATAGGAATATTTAAATAATTCACAACTTCCTGATTCAATTTAGGTATGTTGTGTTTACTTAGGAATTCATCCATCTCTTTTGTGTTGTCAAACTTCACAGAGTATAAGTTTTTGAAATATGATGTTATAATTCTCTGGATTTCTTGGGTATCAGTAGTGATAACTGCATGTTAATTTCTAATTTTGTTGATTTGGGTTTTCTCTCTCTTGCTTTTGGTTAATTAAGCTAGGGGTTTATCAATCTTATTGATTTTTTCAAAGAACCAGCTTTTTGATTTTTCTTTATCGTTTTCTTAATCTCGATTTCAGATATTCCTCCCTTTATTTTGCTATTCTCCTCTCTTCTACTGCTTTTGGGATCAGATTTCTGTAGTTTCTCTAAAGCGTTAAGCTGCATTGTTAAGTTAATTATTTTTGATATTTCCATTTTTTTGATGTAGGCATTAAAAGCTATGAACTTATCTCTTAGGACAGCTTTCATTGTGTTCCAGAGATTTTGGAAAGTTGTATTTTCATTATCATTCACTTTCTGGAAATTTTGAATTTCTTTTTTAATTTCTTCCTGAATCCAGTTCTCTTTCAGCATCATAGTGTTAAGTTTCCAGGAGTTGGTGCATTTTCTGTCCTTTGTTGTGCTGTGAATGTCAAGCTTTAGGCCGTGGTGGTCTGATAGGGCATAGGCTAGAATTTCAACTTTCCTGTTTATGTGGAGATAAGTTTTGTGGCCCAATATGTGATGTATTTTGGAGAAAGTTCTGTGTGCTGCTGAGAAAAATGTGTATTCTTTGGTGTGTGAATAAAAAGTGTGATAGAGATCTGTAAGGTCCATTTCTTTAAGGGTTTGATTAAGTTCCAAAGTGTCTGTATTAAGCTTTCGACCTGTTGATCTATCCCATGTTGAGAGGGCGGTGTTGAAGTCCCCAAGAATTATCGTTTTGGGGTTGATTTCTTGCTTTAGACGCTGTAGGGTTTTCTTAATGAATGTGGAGGGGCCCGTATTGGGTGCATATATGTTCAGTATTGTGAAGTCTTCCTGGTGAATTGTACCTCTGACTAAAATGTAGTATCCATCTGTCTTTCTTATGATTTTCTTTGGTTTGAAATCCACTTTGTCTGAAAGCATAATTGCTACCTCTGCCTGTTTCCTGGTTCCATTAGCTTGCAAAATTTTGGATCAGCCTTTCATTTTTTGGATGTGCCTATCTTTTGTGGTGAGATGAGTTTCCTGAAGGCAGCAGATTGTTGGATTGTGGTTCCTAATCCAAGTTTGTAATCTGTGCCTCTTTATCGGTGTGTTAATACCATTGACATTTAATGTTATAATGGAGAAATTATTTTTAATTCTGGACTTTTTATGTTTAGTGGATTTTGTAAGTGTATTGTTTGATATTTATGTTTTGGTGGTATTATACTTTCCTCTGTCCTCCTGGATATGCTTGTTCTTTTCTTCAATCTTGAGTATCATTTCTAGCATTTTTTGAAGGCCTGGTTTGGTAGACATGTATCCCTTCAAGTTGTCTTTGTGCTGGAAAACTTTTCTTTCTCCCTCAATCATGACAGATAGCTTTGCCGGGTATATCAGTCTGGGTTGGCATTTTTGCTCATTTTATACTTGAAGTATGTCTCTCCAAGCTCTTCTTGCTTTTACTGTTTCCATTGAGTAGTCATTTGTTATTCTAATTGGTTTTCTTTTAAATGTGACTTGCTTTTTTTCTCTTGAAGCTCTCAGCACCTTTTCTTTGTCTTGAATGTGGAGTGTTTTGACTATTATTTGTTGCGGTGATTTTCTATTTTAGTCATATCTGTTTGGAGTGTGAAATGCCTCTTGTATTTGGATGGGCCTCTCATTCTTCAGTGAAGGGAAGTTTTCATTTATGATGATTTGAAATATTTCCTCAGGTGTGGTATTTTGGGATTCTTGTTCTGGTATTCCATGAATGCGCATGTTAAGCTTCTTCAGGGTGTCCCATATCTCTTGAATGTTCCTCTCAAGTATCTTTTTGGCTTTAACAATCTCTTCCATTGAGCTGGTTAATTCTCCCACTTTGTCTTCAAGATCTGAAATTCTATTTTCTGTTTCATATGTTCTGCTGATAAGACTCTCTGTTTAGTTTTGGGTTGAAGATAACTTGTCTTTTAGTTCAATTTTAAACTCTGCCTGAGACTGTTTTAACTGCTCTATGCCTATTTTTGTTTCTTGGACTGTTTTTCTCAACTCCACCAAGGTTCTGTTGTGTTCCTGTTGAAAGTGGTTGATGTGGTTGTTTAACTATTCTCGGATTTCCTCTTTCATAGTATTAATCATGGTAATGATCATACTCTGAAAGTCGTTATGTTGGCTCTGGCTTTCTTGGCTATTTTCTGTGAATTTGTTCTGGTTGGAATCCATCATTATGGGGTTAATTTTTTCGGTGGGAGATTGGTCTTCTTGGGTTTTGTTTGTATCTGCACTTTGACTTGGGCATTGTTGTTTTGTTTCTTAGGACCTTTCAGTTTCTGTGTGTTCACTGAACTGATTTAGTTGATATTATTACACTTGCTAGTTATTACTAGTGCTTGCCTTTGATTGGGTATGTTTGTCTATTGTTATTACAATTTCCTAGATGAGGCTATTAGGCTCTTAGTATCTCAGTTAAGTCAGGTTAAGTAGACAAGAGTGAATATTAGTATGGTAGTGCACTTTTACGATTTAGTATCTTGGTGATATGTGAGGGTGAGTGGTGTACTCCCTGGAGTTGTATATGTTTTTAGGGTGGATGTATGGAGAAGTTGATCTAAAGCAATTGATACTAGAAAGGATCAGTAAGGTGAAAAAAAGAGGTTTACTTATCTTTGAGCTGGATGTGAAGAATGTCTCCCACGTGATAGGATGATTGTAGAGGACTCCAGACGTATGGCCTTTGTCCCTTAGAGTTTTGCTTGAGTTTCCTTTGGACTCTATTGAATTCTGAGTAGCAGTGTGTCTTCTGTGGACCACGTGCATAGGTCCCCGGTGGGCTGGAGAGGCAGAGGGTCCGATGTTGATGGCAGAATTCTTCACCTGGGACCTGGGACTTGGCCCACCCAAGCTCCAGTGATGGAGGAATGTGAACAAGTCCTGTCTAGTCAGGCAGAGGTGGGGGCCCTAGGAAGAAAGGGGCTGGGGTCCGGGGCGGGGCCCAGGCAAAGCCGGAGGCCACCTGGGTGCCTCTGGGACCAACGCGGGGCCACCTGGGGGGGGGCTGGGCAGACTCACTGGGACCTGGGACCTGGAACCTGGCGGGCAGGAGGACGCAAGGGGCTGGGGTCCGGGGCGGGGTCCAGGCAAAGCCGGAGGCCATCTGGATGCTGCTGGGACTGACATGGGGGGACCTGGGGGGCCCTCCTGGTACCATTTTTAACTCTGCAAGTAGCAGTGTTAAACCTAGAATCTCTACTAAATAGGCCCATTTCTGTGAACTCACTTTTATCCAGTTTTATACTCCTTCCACTAGTATCCCACAGCCTTACAATCCATTCCCAGGGGTATTCCCCAGACTGCTGCTTGAATGTATTAGAAAAGTCATACAGTTCTTTAGGGGTATAGCGCACCTCCTCATGGACCACACTTTCTATTTCACCTTTAGGAGCCTGTTTAGCCTTGAGCCTAGTTATAGGCCTGGAAGCAATCACAGGTATCTGTGCTGTAACTTCAGTATTTTCGTGTGGTAAAGGTAAAAACAACACTTCTGTAGAGAGTGGGTGTGGAGATTCATTTTCTGTTGAGGGAGGGGAGACTATTTCTTCAGGCAAAACAAAACCATCAGAATGTGAGGGTTCAAGGTCTTCATCATCAGTTTGGTCCTCCCACACATCAGCATCCTACTTTTTGGGGGATTCTTTTCCAATTCTTTTCAATTCTTTTCCAATCAGTGCTTTTATTTTAATGTCTGACACCTTTTTTATTACATGTTTTATTATTATTTCAGCTCATACAAACTTAATAGGTACACCAGTTCCCTCCCTCCCTCCTCCTCCCTCCTGTCTGACACCTTTTGAGGCTGGGATTTTAATTTACGTTGTACGATTCGAGCCCTATTGCTAGTGGAGAGAAGATTCTCTTCTAGAGCACACTTAGAAATTTCTAAATTGTTTATGCACTTTCTGAGTTGGATATTTTCCTCTCTAAGATCTTCTTTTTCTATTTGTAGTTTAATGAGAGATGCTAGAAGCAACCAGCCAGCATCATTGATTTCCTTATTCTTGCTAATTTTATCTAAAGTTTAATATACAGAATCACTAAGCTTCACAATTTTTGCAAGAGGGGCATCAAGACTGTCCAACACACCTATTTTTACCAGTTCTACAAACAATTCACTCCAAACAGTTGCAATGTTCTCCATACCACTAGGGGAGTCTTTAGTCATGGGAGGTTCCACTGACTCAAAAGCCAGCTCCGGATATCACAAAGCTTGCCAGCACAATTCATTGTTATAATTCTGTTTTTCTAGAACCACTTCTGGTACCAATTTATGTATTAGGTAGGGTTCTCTAAAGTCATGGAATTTACAGAATGCATATGTGTGTGTGTGTGTGTGTGTATGTGTGTGTGTGTGTGTGTGTGTGTGTGTGAAATTTATTGAGTTGGCTTACAGACATGGCCAGGGTAGTCCAGCGAAGGCTACCAGCAGTTGAAGTAGTCCAACGATGGTTGCCAGTAGCTGAGGTAGTTGCAATGCTGGCTGCCAATAGCTAATTGCTCAGTTTGATAGTCATGTCAGTGATGGCTGAAGGCTAGAGAAATCCTAGATTCTTAGTCTAGTCGAAGGCTAGAAGATCTATGGTAGCTCCTTTTATATAATGCAGTACTGGGAGGATGGTATGAGAGGTTTGGAGGTCCTGATAGGATCTAGGGCAGGTATAATCCTATCAAATGGTCTCAGTAGATCCTTTCCAGTTGACATCCAGGCTTAATTATCACGGGTACAAGGTCAGAGTTGACGATGTGGTGTCACAGTTGGGCAATGATTTCAGAGGTGAATCTGTCATGTCACAGTGAGGCTATAACCTCAGAGGTGAGACTGTGATGTCATTGTATTGATGCTTTGACACCAGTGATGCTGTGATATCACAGTGAGACTGTGATGTCAGTGGAACAAGACTATGATATCACAGTGAGGATGTGATTTCTATGGTTAGGCTGTGATATCAGAATGAGGCTGATGTAAGTGAGGAGGGTATGATTTCACAATGAGGCAGTGATGTCAGTGGTGATAGACTATGATATCACAGCGTGGCTGAGATTTCAGTAGTTAAGCTGTGATATCAGAAGTGAGGCTAATGTCAGTGATGAGACTGAGATATCACAGTGAGGCCGGGATGTTACTGGTGAGGTTGTGATGGCACAGTGAGGCTGTGGTGTGACCGTGAGCCTGAGATGTTAGTGATGAGGCTGTGGTGTTATAGCGTGGCTAGGCAGGATGTCCATGGTGTCACTGATGCTATGATTTCCAAGGTCAGCCTGTTATGTCACAGTGAGGCTGTGATGTCAGAAGTGAGGCTGTGATGTCACAGTGAAGCTGTGATGTCACAGTGAGATTATAACCTCAGAGTTAAAGCGTTGATGTCACAGTGAAGCTGTGTTGTCACCAATAATGCTGTGATATTACAGTGAGGCTGTACTATCAGTGGAGCGAGACTATGATATGACAGTGAGTTAGGCTGGGATATCAGAATGAGGCTGATGTGAATGATGAAAGCAAGGATCTTCTATAAAACAACTGTGTGAAAGAGCTTTTTCCCCTTGGTCAGCATAGAGAAATGGAATCAGCTGTGACTCAAGGGGGCCAGTCTTGGCAAAGTTGTTCATATGGTTGTGTTTTAGAAGTATCAAGGATGCAAGAGGGAGGAGATGGAGGACTCCTCCTCCAAGATTTCGAAAAATGATGGAAGCCAGACAGCATATGACAGAAAGCCTGCAGTTTAGAGACCCAAGAAGGTCAATTAGTGCTGTGGAGTTAAAGCCTGGTTTGCCATTGAGAAGTAAAGATGTTATCAATTCCAAATACAACTTGGACACCTGCCAAGGAGAGCTGTATACCCTGGGAAGTGTCACTCAAGAGAGCAACATATTCTGGGGCTGGAGAGGTGGCTCAGGGGTTAAGCCTCCGCCTTGCAGGCGGAAGGTCCCGAGTTCAGATCCCAGATCCCACGTATAGACGCCAGACGGAAGCGGGGGCGGCCTGCGCTTCTGGCCCTGGTAGGGCGGAGCCTGTGAATCCCGGGGCAGAAGGAGGTGGAGGCGTCCATGGTGGTTCGCGAATTCGTCCGTGGTTCTACACACACATACACACACACACAGACACGCGCGCGCACATACACACAGTTGAATAAATAATAATAATAAAAAAATTAAAAAAAAAAGAATTGTTTCTTTTAAAAAAAAAAAAAGAGAGAGCAACATATTCTATGGGCATCTGCATTGGATGGGTGGAATGAAGCCCTTTGGAACTGAGATGATTTTAAGGAGAGGCTCACCTGTTGGACTTGGAGCTACAAGATTTGGAGTTTGTCCTGCTGATTTTCAGTTTTATTATGGACCAAACTTTCCCGGATATGTTCCCATTCCTTCCTTTTGTAATGGGAATGTTTATTCTGTGCAACTGTATGTTGGAAGTATTTAACGTGCCTTTTGATTTTACAGGAGGCTTTGGACTATATTGGGACACTGATGGAGTCTGTGAAGACTTTTAATGTTGGACTGAGTATGGTTTATATAATGAGATGACAATGAGACTGAGGGGACTATGGGTGGAGTGTCATGTTTGAAATGTATTTGGCAAGGTCATGTGGAGCCTTGCTGGAGGAAGGCAGTCACAAGGGGTGGTCTTGAGGTGGATTAATCACACTCTACCTCCAGAAGAAGTTTGCCTTTGCAGCAAGCAGTCTACAGCTCTCACCTTCCAAGATGTCTACAGTGACTTAGCTTCTTCCACCTTTGCCAGCCAGCCATGCTACCTCTGCTTTGAGGGACTTTACCTCCCCTCTGGAACTGTAAATTGAATAAACCTCCCCTTCTCCATTAGGTTTGTATGGCACAGTGATGCTGTGATGTCAGTGAGGCTGCGATGTCACAGTGAGGTTGTGATGTCAGTAGTGACTGTGTTTTCAGAGAGACACTACGTCATTGCTGAAAGTGTATTGTCACTGGTGAGACTCTAATGTCACATTGAGTTTATTGTGTCCAACTAAGGCTGTGATGTCACAGTGAGGCTATGCGGTCAGAGGTGAAAATTTACGTCACAGTGATGCTTTGGTGGCATAGTATGGCTGTGATGTCACAATGAGGCTGTGATGTAAATAGCTACACTGTGGTGTCACAGAGAGGCTGCCATGATTAAGTGAGCCTGAGAGGTCAGTGGTGAGGCTGTGGTGCCACAGTGAGGCTAGATAGGACGTCAGTGATAAGGGTGTGATGTCTCATTGAAACTATGATTTCAGAAGAGAGCCTGTTGTGTAATAGTGAGGCTGTGATGAAATAGTGAGGCTATAATATCAGAGTCTATGCTATGATGTCACAGATGGGTAATGATTTCAGAAGTCAGCCTGCGATGTCATAATGTGGCTGTCATGTCACATTAAGGATATGATCTCAGTGGTGAGGACTGTGATGTCACAGTGAGTCTATGTTGTCACAAGTGATGCTGTGATATCATAGTGAGTCTGAGATGTCAGTGGAGCATGACTATGACATCACAGTGAGGATGTGATTGCTTGGTTAGGCTGTGATATCAGAATGAGGCTGATGTTAGTGGTGAGGGTATGATATCATAATGAGGCTGCCCACGTCACTGGTGAGGCTGTTGATACCACTGTTACCTGTTGATGTCACAGTGTGGCTGTAGTGACACCATGACTGAGTGAATGTAAAAAGGTGTTGGTAATGTCATGGTGTAGGCTATGAGGGTACAGTGAGACTGCAATGTCAGTGGCAAGGCTGATGTCACATTGAGGCTATGATGTCACAGTGAGAGTGTGTGATGTCACAGTGAAGCTGTGAAGTTACTGTCAGCATGTAAGGTCATAGTGAGGTTGTGAGGACAGAATGTGACTATGATGTCACAGTGAAGCTCTGATGACACAGTGATGTTGTGATATCACTGGTGAGGCTGTGATATTAGTGGTGAGGCAGATGTCACATGAGGCTATGATGTCACTGGTAAAGGATGTCATGATAAGCTGGAATGTCAATGGTGAGAAAGAAGTCATAGTGATTCTATGATGGTACTGGTGAGCCTATGATGTTAGTGGTGATCCCATTACATGACAGTGACACTGCTGAGTCTGTGATGTGAAAGGTTGGTTGTCACTGATGTGACAGTGATGTCAGTGGTTCTAATTAATGTCATTGGCCTTTCTGATGTCTCAGTGAAGCTGTGATATCAGTGTTAAGACTGATGCCACAATGAGGCTATGATGGAACATGTGAGCCTGTGGTGTCAGTGGCAGTTATGAGGACACTATGAGTCTATGATTCCACCTTGAGGCTTTGATGTCACCGTGTGTCTATGGTGTCACCATAAGCCCACAATGTCACAGGGAGTTCATGATGTTACAGTGGAGGCTGTGAGGTCACAGTGAGACTGTGATATCAGTGAGGCTATGATGTCAGTGGTGATGTTGTGACATTACATAAAGGCTGTGATGTCGCAGTGAGGCTATGTCAGGGGTGTGTAGGTGATGTTATCATGAGGCTATTATGTCAGCAGCACAGCTAATATCACTGAGAGTTTGTGATATCACAAGGAGGATGTGATGGAACTGTCAGGATGTAATGTCACAGAGAGCCTGTGAGGACGCAGTGTGGCTAGGCTGTCATAGTGAGACTCTGATGACACAGTGATGTGTTGTCACTGGAGAAGTTTTGATGGCAAGTGAGTCTGTGATCTTAGTAGTGAAGTTGTGATGTCACAATAAGTCTGGAATGTTAGTGATGAGAAAGATGTCATAGTGAGTCTATGATGTCATTGGTTGTCGCCCAATCCCCACTAAGAACACTGGGAAAAGTACGGGAATGTGGCAGAGTTCTCCGGGCCCCAAACGAGGGAGCAAGCAGGTGAGAGGTCACCACCCAGACTCCAGGAGTCAGGTGAGAAGGAGCAGGCAGAAGACGAGTTTGCTGAAGACTCACTATTGAGTGGCCCCTTACTAACACCAATGTCAGTAAATCTGGCCTTTAACAATTCCTGCCATCGTGGGTCTAGACTATGCAATTCTTCCATCATTTCTGCTGCTGCCACTGCTTCATGCTCCTCCTTGCTAGGGGTCCCAACCCATGGCAGGAGGTTTCCACTTGGCGAACATTTTCCATTGTCTACCTCTTCTCTCTGTGAATTTATCCTTTCCTGTTATTTGCTAAGGTTTTGGAAAGCAATTAGTCATTTCCTCAGTGGAGGACCCTTAAGGCTTGCTATGATGCTGAAGATGATGGGAACAAAGGAGGCAGGAGGCATATGGCCTTCCTGGACTTCCCTCTTATAGGCTAGGAAGAGCACTCCTATCCAAATCTGGGGTCCCAGACATTTCTGGGGAAATCCAAGGAGCTAAGATTAAAGATTCCTCCCAAAATCTTCTAAGTCCTTTGGTTTCACTTTGATCCTTCTTAAGTCTAGTAGAGCCTTAAGGGCAGTCAGCTGGGGTGCCTTCTGATGGGGCAGTAAATTACCGATTACAGAGAGGAAAGGTTCCTTAATGGAGTGGAGATAACTAGGAGGTGAGCGGGCAAGGCGAAAGAGTGCAGAAAATAAAATGTAATGACTAGAACCAAGGTGAAAGTGAAAACAACTCTTAAAAGGGTAACCAACATCCGAGAGAGACCTAGTGCAATATATATGCAGAAGTGTTTTGGATCTAAGTGTCCTGTGCTTAGCGAGGACTTCAGGGGTTCGTTATCCCCCTGGGCCATATGCCCCCTAGGTCAGGATTGACAGACTGATAGCTTTTTCTCTCAACTCCATGGTTGGTGGTGCATGGCCATTCTTAGTTGGTAGAGTGATTTGTCTGGTTAATTCCCATAATGAAGGAGACTCTGGTATTCCAACATGGAGTGGTGCCATCTTTGGTATAGATGAGACAACCACTCTGGTAAAGTTCAGTGGGCAGCCCCTTTGGTTTTGTGTTCCTGTGCTTACAATGCCTGAAGTTGAGCAGGTGTCCCCCTCCTCTTCCCCTTTCCCTGTTTGTTCATCATTGTGTTCCTAAGGTTAGGAACACTAAATATCATAACGCATAACACATCACTACTAGGATGTCAGTGGTAAACCTATTAGGTTTATCAGTAACTGGTGAGGCTGTGATGTTAAAGGCTGTGTTATCACTGCTGTGGAAGTGATGCCAGTGTTCTGACTAAGGTCAGTGGTGATAATGATGTTACAGGTGAGGCTCTGCTGTCACTGGTGAGGCCATGATGTCACACTGAGGCTGTGATGTACCTGTGAAGCATGATGTCACAGTGAGACTGTGATGTCAGTGGCAAGACTGATGTCATAATGAGGCTATGATGTATCAGTTGGGCCTGTGGTGTCAGTGGGCAGAGTGTGAGGTCACTGTATGATGTCGCAGTGAGACTCTGATGTCAGGGCTGATTCTATAAGATGTCAGTGAGCCTGTGACATCAGGGGTGATTCTTGGATTTCACAGTGAGGTTAGGATGTCAGTAGTGGGGCTGTGTAGTCACACTAAGGCTGTGATGAAAGAGAGAGGCTGTGATGTCAGTGTGAGCCTGTCATATCAGTGATTAGACTGTGTTGTCACCAGGAGGCTGTGCTGGCACAGCATGGCTGTGATGTCACAGTGAGGTTTTGATGGCACAGTGAGACTGTGATGTTAGTGGTGAGGCTCACCTCACAATGAGATTTTTATGTCACTGGTGAAGGGGTAATATCACAATAAGGCTGGAATGTCAGTGGTGAGAAACATGTCAGAGTGAGCCTATGATATCACTGGTGAGGTTATGATGTCAGTGGTGAACATTATTACATGACAGTCACACTGGTGAGGCTGTAATGTCAAAGGCTGTGTTGTCACTGGTGTGGCAGTGATGTCAGTGTTCTGACTAATATCTGTGGTGATACTGATGTAACAGGTGAGGATGTTCTGTCACTGATGAGGCAGTGGTGTCACAGCGAGGTTGTGATGTCACTGTGGGTTGTCATGTCTCTGTGAGTTGATGTCACAGTGAGGCTGTGATGTCAGTAGCAAGACTAATGTCATAATGAGAATGTGATGTATCATGTGAGCCTGTGGTGTCACTTGTTGGGCTGTGAGGTCACTGTGAAGGGGTGATGTCACAGTGAGGCTCTGATTTCAGGGATGATAATAAGAGATGCCAGTGGCCCTGTGACGTTCAGAGTGATGGTGGATTTCACAGTGAGGTTAGGATGTCAGTGGTGGGGCTGTGCAGTCACACTGAGGCTTTGATGAAAGAGGAGAGGCCGTGATATCAGTGTGAGCCTGTCATATCAGTGGTGAGGCTGTATTCTTAACATGAGCCTGTGCCAGCAGTGTTGCTGTGACGTCACAGTGAGGTTGTGATGTCACAGTGAGGTTGTGATGTCAGTAGTGACTGTGCTTTCACAGGAAGACTGTGTCATTGTTGTGGCTGATTTGTTTCTGGTGAGGCTTTAATGTCACAGTGAGTTTATTGTGTCAAACTGAGGCTCTGATGTCACTATATGGCTATGATGTGAGAGGTGAAGCTTTATGTCACAGTGATGCTTTGAAGGCATGGTATAGCTGTGATGTCAAAATGAGGCTGTGATGTCAGAAAGAGGCTGTGATGTCACTGTCAGGTTGTGATGTCATGGAGGAAGTTGTGATGTCACAGTGAGGTTATGTTGTCAATAGCAACATTTGGTGCCACAGGTAGGCTGTAATGTTTCAGTGAGCCTGTAAGGTCAGTGGTAAGGCTGTGTTGTCTTAGTGAGCTAGGTAGGATGTCAGTGATGTTGCGATGTTTGCATTGAGGCTATGATTTCAAACGTAACCTGTTATGTCATAGTGAGGCTATGATGAAACAGTGAGAAAACTATACTGGTACACTAAGGTGGTGGTTGTCAACAAAGAACAATGTGATTAGCACAGGGAGGCACGGATGCAGGGGAAGCGAGAACTAGAGATCCAGTGAGGAGGTAGATTTCAATGGTTAGGCTGTAAGAATCAGACATAGGCTGATTGAGTGAGTGAGGGTATGAGGTCACAATGAGGCGGGCCATGTTACTGGGTGAGACTGGAGCCAACCGTGAGGCGTTGATGATCACAATGGAGGCTATAACCCCATGAGGTTGTGATGCAACAGTAATCTTGTGGTAGGCCCAGTGATATCATCATGTCATGTGAGGCTGTATTTTTTCACTAGTGGTGACAGTTATGTCAGTGTCTGACTAATATCAGTGGTAACCCGGAATGTTACAGGTGAGTTGTAATGTCCCAACTTGAAGGGCATTGCAACACACACAACAAGAAAACCAACAAACCACAATCCAGAACTTCAGAGACCTATATCAAACCACCTAGAACTAGCCAGCTTAATCTCTCCCCATCCTGAAGCTCAGGGAAATTTGCGGAAGAGGGGGCGGTAAGAGTGTAAGACAAAACGTGGAGGAAGCATGAATGTAAGTTACTCCATACAAGTTAGGGCTGAAGCAATCATAATTTGACTTTACATGCCCTGTGCATTGTCCAACACACTATTGACCCCACAAGTCAGCATCTGCTAAAGGCACCAAGATCATTGGAGGCAAGGGATTGGCAGCCACAGCAGTGTTCCTATACCTAAGGGTAACACGGTAAAGGGTTCAGGAAAGGCCACTGGGTCCTCATTGGAGAGGAGGGCCCAGAGAAATCAGCCATGCACAGAAAAGGACTCTCTGGGAATTGGGGGGCGGGAGGCACTGGGGGATGGAAAGGAGGGGGTAGGGGGATACAGGGGGAGGAGGAGGGAGGGAGGGAACTGGTGTACCTATTAAGTTGTGTATGAGCTAAATAATATTAAAAAATATATTAATATAAAAAAAGAAAAAAAAGATCCATTATTCTAAAAAAAAGAGATGATGACAGTGACATCACAGCTTCTTTGTGACATCACGCCAATCTACCATCAAAGCATCACTGTGACATAAAGCTTCACCTCTGACATCATAGCCTCACTGTTACATGGCGCCTCAGTTTAACAAAATATACTCACTGTGATATTAGAGCCTCATCATTGACAATGATGATATGGCTCCTTGTGAAAGCACACTACTGACATCACAAACTCACTGTGATATAACAGCCACAATAGTCCAGCACAGCCTCACTGTGACATCACAGCCTCGCCACTGAATGACAGGCACACCATGATATTACAGCCTCACCAGTGACACCACAGTCTCATGGTGACATCAAAACCTCAGTGTGGCGGAGAGCTTCACATAATCAATGTGACATTCAACCTCATCTCTCACATCAGTCTCACTTCTGAAATCACAGCCTAACCACTGATCTCACAGCTGCACTGTAACATCGCAGCCTCACTGTGACTTCACAGCCTCACTGTTACTTCACAGCCTCACTATGACATAACATCGTCATGGAGACATCACAGCCACACTGTGACATCACGCCTCACCACTGGTATCCTACTTAGCCTTACTATGACAACACAGCCCTCACCACAGATAGCAGAGGCAACAGTGATGTGATAGCCTCAGTAGTTACATCAATAGCTTTTGACAATAAACAGAGATGCCACAGCTCACATATTATATCACTCCGTCAATGTAATATCAATCTTCCCACAGTTATCACAACCTCACAGTGACATCACAGACTCACTGTACATCACAGCCTCACCATTAGTATCTACCTAGTCTTACTAGGATACCACACCTCACCACAATATAGCACAGGATCACAGTGACTTTATACCCTCAGCAGTGACATAAAGCTTTGACATCATAAACAGTTATACCACAGCCTCACATGTTACATTACTGCTTCATTGTGACATCAATCTTCCACAGATATCACAGCTTCACCATGACCTCACAGATTACTGTGACCTCAGAGACTAACCTGTTACATCATAGATCACATGTTACATCATAATCTATGGTGACATCAGCTTGCCACTGACATCACATTTCCACAGAGACCTCACACCTCACTGTGAGATCACAGCCACAGTGACAATACAGCCTCACCTGTGATATCAGCTTTCCACTGACATTAGTCAAAACACATCACGCCACACCAGTGATAACACAGCCTTAAACATCACAGCCTCACCAGTGGCACGTTATGTAATAGGTTCACCAGTGACATCAGAGCCTCACCAGTGACATCATTGACTCACTATCACATCTTTCTCACCACTGAGATCAACACCTTGTTGTGATATCACACCTTCACCAGTAAATCATAGCCTTATTGTGAAATTAGCCTTCCCACTAATACACAGCGTCACTGTGCCATCCAAGCCTCTACAGTGACATAAAAACATCACTGTGTCATCAGAACTCACTATGGCATGATAGACACACTGTGTCCTCACAGCCTCACTGTAACATTACAACCTGACAGTGGCATCACAAGCTCACTGTGACATCACAAACTCACAAACATCTGCCATGCCCCTGACATAATAGTCTCAGGGTGAAGTCACATACACCCTCTGATATAGCCTCACTGTGACATCACAACCCAATGTGACACACAGCACACCACTGATATTATATCCTCATTGTGATATCAGTCTTGCCACTGAATTCAAGCCTCATTGTGACCTCACAAGTTCCACCGTGACATCACCATCTCTCTGTGACATCATGGTTCATGGAATCACCACAGACACACGATGACATCAAAGCCTCGTGCCATCACAGCCTCACCATGACATGCCAGCATCACTGTGACATCATACCATCTTTACTCACACCAGCCTCACTTTGATACAAAGCCTAAACACGGAAATCACAGCCAAACTGTGATGTCAGTCCTCACCACTGATATCAAAGCCTCACGGTGATACCACCACTTCAAGGTAAATCACAGACTCTCCTCGGACATCACAGCCTCAGTGTCACTGTACAGCCTCACCACTGACATAATATCCTCACTGTGAAATCCAAGCATCACCCCGGAAGTCATAGCCACATTGACATCTTATAGATCAGCATTGACATCAGAGTCTCACTGTGATATCACAGCCTCACAGTTAACTCACACCTGCCCATTGACCACACATGCTAATCTGTTATAGCATGTATTCATTGTGTCATCAGTCTGCCACTGACATCAGAACCTCACTGTGACATCCAAGCTTCCAGAGTGACATCACCTCATGGTGACATATAACATCCCTGTGAAAACAAATCACCAATGACATCACAACCTACTGTGACATCACACCTTCACTGTGACATCACAGTCACAATGTGCCAGCACAGTATCACTGTGACATCACAGCCTCACAAGTGACACCACAGCCTCAAGTTGACATCATAAATTCATTGTGGCATCACAACCTCACCAGTTATATCACATAGTCAATGTGATATTTCAGCCTCATTTCTCATATCAGTCTCACTGTGAAATCACAGCCTAACCACTGAACTCCCAGCTATACTGTGACATTACTGCCTCACAGTGACCATCACAGCCAAACTGTGAAATCACAGCCTCAACACTGCTATCCTATCTACCTTTGTATGACA